>QFEU01004758.1:0-10167 GCA_003316345.1 Tricholoma terreum | reverse complement strand
AGTCAATGTAGTTGTGGCAACACTATTAGGGGGTGTCTTATGGTAGTCATGGCTACAGCTTCAAGGAAGTTTCAATCCAGAGCTGAGATCAGCTAAAGCCAAGGCCAATAAAAATTGAGTTCAGATTGGCATATAACACTTTTCGTCCAGAACGAAAATAGCACAAACCCTAACCCCAGTTTCTGTTTATCTCAACAGAGATCTAATAACCCCCAACCGCCATCCTTGCTTCACCTAATCACCACCCCACCCTCAAAAGTATAGTGTAATGAGCTGTAGCCATGGCAACACTACTCTGAGCCATTGCATCTTCTAATAGTGTTGCCACAACTACATTGACTTACTCATATTTGGCATTTATTGGGCAGAGTATTGTGGGTTACAACTGATGTGTGGAAGTAAGATTGTAGCCAGAAGGGAGGTGCACAAACCATGTCTATAATGCAAAGTGGTCAGACCATTCCATCACACATTATTCACATTATTGACTCTGTCATTGACTTAACATGAATAACCACATGTGAAATGGTCTGACCACTTTGCACTACAGACATGGATTGTGCACCTCCCTCCTACCTACAATCTAGTACTCTTGCATAAGTCATGATTTGCAATACTCCACCCAATAAATGCAAAATATAATTAAATCAGTCAATAAGTGACTATAATAGTAATAAATAAACATTATGTTATGCATTCTACAATGACCACTTGGCTCAGGTGGTTGAGTGCACATTGCTTGGTAGTCATGTGACTCATAGTGCAGAGGTCTGTGGTTCAATTCTTACTGTGCACACATTGTTTTGTGGGACTTTATGCAAATTTCAATAAGTCTAGCAGACATCGAATGTGGACTAAGCTTGGACAGTATTTCAAAAATGTAAGTGTTTACCATTAAATCAGTTTGAGTGTAGTCTGAGTATCATGCCAGTTCCGTTGTCAGGCTAAATATAGCTAGATTGATCGATCTGGGACATATTTCATTCTGGGAATATATTGGAGATACATCAGGAAGTAATTATAAATAGATCTGTGGAATATATTAAAAATATATTTTCCAATATATCTCACTTTTCTTTGGGGGTTTTATGATGAATAAATTTTGAAATTATATCTGATTTATGTGCAGTTTATATCATGAATATAATATCAATCTATTCCCAATAAATCCAGTGCATATATGGTGTCCTTATGGAGGAATAAATTTTAGATATATTCAAATTTTATCAGATGGATATACTGGGAATACATTTTAAATTCATTCCCATTATATTTCCATTATATCCACTGTATGTATGATCCCAGGCCCGCAGTGAACTAGGCGAATTATCACGCCTACAAACGAGGAGGAGCTGACAGAGCTCATCCATCGTGCCCATGAAGATAAGAACATGGGCGCCGTGCTGGCTATGAGGATATTCGCACAGGATGCACACGCGGTGGGAGCAAGTCGCTCCCCCTTGCAGTCTTTAGCACTGACCAGGTGGAGGTTGCCTAACTGGGTACCTCCTGATCAGCGATCACCGTGGGCAACCACGCGACCTGCTGACCCGTCCCAGATGGAAATGCCGAGACAAGACGCGCCCATCGAGGAATGGGCACGATGGCTCTGGAGATACCCCCAGAACCTGCTATCCAAGCCAGGGATCACTCATGATCCCTCAGGTATATCGTTAGCCTCAATCAGAGGCTATCTACTGATTACAGGGCGAGCGCCCCGTGGTGAAGGCCACCAATGAGGAAGGGCCGTTTTCATCATGCGAGCAATTGAGCTCGCACTTACGCCAGGTCTGTACCGACGGACGCTGGCCTTGTTGGGGATTACTGTGGCCATTGGCCGCAGTATGGATCGATATTCCAACCTGACGGAGAACACCTCCGTCAACAATGTTGTGCGATTCTACGCACAACAGGGTATCAGCATCGACGAAGTAGTCGATGCTCACGTATGGGTGGAGAGACAACTCCGCCACTATTCGCAGGACGATGACATCACGAGGAGAGCTGAGGCTCACCATGTCCTGCAGCGTACCTGCCAGTACGCAAGTACTGAAGCTCAAGACGAGCTTCGAGTGATGGTCCCAGCATGGTGGGAGGCTCCCACACCACCACAACCAATGGCAAGGCCAGTGGTCATCCCGCCGTCAATGGTGACGACGAATGCATCAAGGCCGAGACGTGGCTCAGCCTTATCATCCTCATTGTCGAGGCCCTCGACGATGGACTACTACCCAGCGACAGAAGACCCTGTCGCTCCCTTCCCTTTGGTGGCGGGACCAGGCCCCACTGGGTTTGCTGATGGTGGATGGATGGGCCATGTCCGTCCTCCAAAGAAGAAGAAGGTGCGGAAACCCAAGATTTCTGCACCCACCAAGGAAGATAGTCGATCTTCCTCCGTGCCTTCCGATTCATGACCGAAGCGGAACCTTGCATACTATGGTATCACATTACGCCCGACCGAAGGGGAAGTCCTCGACGACTTGCCCCCAGTTCCTACCAACTCAGACGAGTCAAGTAAAGACGATTTCGCTGAAGATGTCAATTGGACCTTCGTGGAACGTGCCGCCGTGTTAGCGAATGCCACACCTGGGGCTGCCCAGGTGTCTGTCGAGAGTGAACCGGCAGGGGCGCAGTCGGTGCCTGAGGACAAACTGGCGTCATCTGCGGTGACGCCTACGGATGCACCTATGGAGGAGTGAGAGCGGTCACGCACTCCTCTACCCGTGCTCAAACAGGAGCCAACGTCGATTGACGCCGTATATATTCGATCAAACAGACATGTCGATACTTGTCTGTTCTGTGTTCGGTCACCGACCGTATCGCAACCAGTAAGCCTTTGTGCCTGCACCCCTAGTGGTGCCCTGACCCACGTATGGACCTGTCGACACAGGTCCATCGACAGACATGTCGAACATGTCTGCCCCACGCAGCAATCTGGTGGCTGTGTGCTCGGGTCAGGTATTAAATATTTGGACCTGTCTAAGCTTCGCGCTTATGGTTGCATGTGCTTATCACCATCCATTCCTTTGGCAGTGTTCCCACTGCCTCACTTTCTTTAAATTTCGTTATAGTTCTTTTGTTGTCGCTTGGTGTAATACCAAGCTTAAGGGGGAGAGTGTAGGGGTGCTGCCCGATATGGGCAGTATGTACTTGTTGTTTACGGAAGCTGCCGGTATATAACCGGCAGTGTTTATTTGTAGCTACAGTTTTACATGTACCTCATCCACGCGCTATAGAAGTCGGTTGTACTTGTACCGTGTGAGGTCTTAGTTCAACACCCCCCGCTTAACAGCACTACAATGCTGATGTACTGGGCAGGTTGCAAATTCAATGATGACAAATATATAAACAGATATATGCTTGTCTTTTAAATCAGGATGCAAAAATTAGACCATATTTGCCTGGGAATACCACTTTCAGTCCAGTTTCCTGATGAACACAATAGATTGTAGATCAGGGAACAGGGGTGGATAGAGGAGAGTAATTTCCATGGGAAGCAAAAAGATCAAAGGGAATCCATGGGGGAATGGAGTCAGGATGCTCAAGAGAGTGTTGATGAATAGTATATGACATCCATGATCATCGGATGACATCATATTGTCCGATCAATCAACTTGAAATGCATTGTTTTGCATGTACCTCTGTCATTCCCCCACAGAGTCCCCTTGGTCTTTTTGCTTCCCATGGAAATTACTCTCCTCTATCCACCCCTGTTCTCTGATCTACAATCTATTGTGTTGCTGGGGAGCTATTCCGGAAATATTGCCTTTTTGGGAACACTTGGTTCAACTTTCTGTCTGGTACATGCCATGGCCTCTGCTGCTATCTGGACTGTCTCCAACTCAAGGGAAGCTCATTTATCATGATATTATGCACTAATATCCATAATAAATTCAGTAAATATAGTACTATAGATCTTGGGTGAGTGACTGAAACCTAGCTCTACACATTGACTCTTCACCTCTCTTCCACAGACTCATGGACCATTCCAAGGTGGTATTTATGCTTTGCATGGATTGGTATTCCTGTATCTATTGCCACTAATAGCCCCCATGAGCTGGAATTGAGTAACAAAGAGAATATGTGAGTAGGTGAAACCCTTACTTATAGGACAAAGTTTTGACTTTAAAAATTGTATCTAGGTTATTTCTGTGGGGGAATGGACTATACTAAACAGTTGGAAGGAGCTTTGGATACTAGGTAAAGTGTGTGCTTCATGGTGAGCAATTCAAATATTGTTGATGGCAGACCCATGCCCTGGTGGGCCAGGATCTTCCTCCCCCAGAATAACACATATCTACCCTTATTCTACTTCATCAATAGGCCTAGAAAGCGAAGAAAGCGAACATTTTGGTGCCATGGATCTCCCAGAGTAGGTATGCTTCCTCCTGACCACATATTCACTTTTCTGTCCATACTGACTATCAGAGCACCTTGTGGGAGTCTCTCATATTGTTTAACAGACCTGTGGCATGCTATTTGAAGGCAGGTTTAACAAGGGAAAGGGCCAGGCATGTAGGTAAGTGATGATCTCTCACCCTATCCCATACAGGTGCTTTGTCACCCACCCCATGCTTCCCAGCTTTCCCCACCTCATTCCCTACCACCAAGTACATCCCTACACCCCTCTATATATACCCTGTTATCTGTAGAGCATGTACAAGCCCAGTACATGGTACCCTCTCTCCACCCTTTCATTTCTCCCATTTCCCCCCTCTCCCATTATGTCCTACTTATGACTCTACACATGCAAATACCTATATTGACTACTCTATGACATTGTAAGAGACTGTCAGACCTAAGCGAGCTGGATTGTATCCTATAACCCAAAAATGCGAACTTGTTTGTTCTTGTTTGGTACACATCCAGATGCAATGTTGCGCATCCATCAATTCCCGCCTGATTTTGAAGGGGGAAACAGTCCCCGAGCCATCTAATATATTTATAGAACTCATCCTACTAAGTATCATTAATAGAAAAGCATTGAGGCCGCCTAGAGGACCGAATTATTCTGTGGTTGCCCATTTAGTGCATTGTTTGTATGTATTGTGAGTGTCGGGCTGATGGCGGGGCAACGGTGAGCGGAGGGTATGTGGACATTGATCAGAAGGGTTATAATTAGATGACAACGGTGATGACAGATGGTAGGTAGGTGCCTGAGATCATTGCTGATGTGGCAGGTGGGAAATATCTACTACTTTAGGCAGACAGTGAACTCACAGCTGTGATGCATGGATTTACTTAGTCAATAGACTACATATGATACATAAAACTGGAGGTACTGGCTGTCTCCCTTATCTGTATCTCCATCCACCCCACCATGCTACACCCCTGGTCTTCATGCCACACTGGGATACTCCCCCTCCCCTAACACACATGACTCATGCTATGTCTGGGTCTTCCCCTACCACACTGGGTTTTGGACTATGTCCACCTACTCACTCACATGCTACACCTGGGGCTCTCCTGCTACACCCTGGTGTTCACCTGCCACACCCAGGCTCTTCGCTCTGGGCTCATGCTCCTTTAACCCCTGGACCATCATCCTCCTCTCTAAAATGGGGTTTGTTTGCCTGCCTTTTTACCATACCCAATATATATGTGTGGTATCTACACTGCTCTCTCCTCACCTCAAATTTTTCCACCTATATCACGTGACACATACATGTACCTATATACCCCTGGCATACCTTAACAGATGCAAACCATCCGTGAGGCATTCATACCCACCCAAAATGCACCTCCTGATAGTAGCCGTGGCAATCAACGATGTGCCATGGAACCTGAGCGGTCTGGAACTTTCCAGGCAGATCATTCCCCATCCCGCTCCCCATCTTACCAGAGTTCTCCTTGAAAACACTGAGCGCACTCCCCAAACAATGCAATCTCAGGACAATGAAAGTCATCTTTTCGGACAGGCGCAAGCACGTGAGTCCCATCTGCTTGTGCCGTGTGCCTGGGAAGGTACCGTCACCAAATCCACAAATGCTCATCAGGCACCTTGTGGAGTGGCGAAAAGGCCCATTGCCAGAGGAACGAACAGGGACACCTCATCAACCCAGGTGGAAATGTTATCTGTTCTGACTGGCAACACCCATTCAGTTGCACCGGTTCGGGGGCTGGGCACTGTCACGATGATACGCCTCGGCGCGCTGAGAGCGTATAAAACACCACAACAGCTATTTTCGCAGTTAGAAAATGGCTAAGATTTGATTAGAAGAAGCACAAGAAAATGTGTTAGAAAATGCGGACGGGCATAGAAAGGTATGTGCGAGAAAAGGGACTTAGTGTAAAAGCCGGTGCTCTGAACTGCCAAGAGTGCTCGGTAATACGCTTGGCAGCCCTGTCCGATGCGCAACGGATGTCCGAAAGGGAACGGAGGAGTGATCGAGGACTGACATCTTAAAATGGAACACGATCGGGAGTGATGCACTTCAAATTGCCAAATAAGGAATTGGCGGATAAGAACAAGAACACCAGAAAGACGAAATCAATGGATAGTGCTAAGAGTGGGAGGTGTCAGATGACGAAGGGAAGGTCTCATTCTATTTTTCATTCATTCTTTATTTTGCCTTTTTAGTTACTCTATGGTTGAGATTTCAAATTATTGCGTATATAGTTAGAGCAAGTAGCCTCGAAATACAGGTCTTGCTTCCCCCCCCAGAAGTTCCCCTCACAGAGTTTAGTGTGCCCTCGAACGTCACAAACGTTCATCGGACTTGTTTAAAATCGACAAGTCTTTTGTTTAGTCCTTTCTAAAAGATAATAGGAAAAGCGTTGATAGGAAAATTGTGCCAGCCGCATTGAAGTATACACGTGTCTACTGGGACTTAGGGAGTTTAGGAAATTGTGTCGGTTGAGTTGCCGGGACTAAGGAACATTAGGAACCTCGTTCTAGCCGCGTAATCGAGTGCGCGTGTTTCTAGGACTTTGCGAATAGTATAAAGAACTTTCTTGGCAGGCGTCTTTGATCTTACTGCCCCCACACACACATAACCCCAGAGGGACTTGTTGGTTTTTGTGCACTCAAGTCGTTCTAGGACCTATCAATGAATGCTCAGGGTGGAAAGAACAATCATGGAGCTCAAGATTGCCCTCGAACACAGAAGGAATAGAGTGCTCACACCTTACCACCATGAAACATGGCATCGTTTGCTTACAAAACACCAACTCCTCAAAAAATACCCATTTATACCCTGCAGCCTTCAATTCGGTTTCAACGCTGGTATCTCTCCAATTAATTCAACCTTTACCCCTGATAATAGCCCCACTCTCTATGTACATATGAAACAGTACCATGAAATCATGGAACGAGAATTTAACTCTGGAAGGTATATCGGACCCGCTTCCAAAGATGAAGTGGAAGAACTTCTCGGTCCCTTCCAGTCTTCACCCCTATCCCTTGTTCCCAAGCCTGGAAAGGCTGAAAGATATCGAGCAGTACATAATTTCTCCTTTTCACGCTCACTGTGGGACAACATATCTTCGATTAATTACTCTATTGATGCTAATCTCTTTCCATGCACCTGGGGAACCTTCGCAACACTGTGCACACTCATATGGCATCTTCCCCAAGGCTCTGAAACCTCAATACGTGATGTGGCAGAAGCATATTGAACAATTCCCATCCTCCCAGCCCAGTGGCCAGGTCTCGTCGTCAAGCTACGAGAACCTAATCAGTTCGCAATCAATACCAATGACAACTTCGGCCTCACTTCGGCAGGTGGTATCCATGGGTCAGTTGCTGATGCAGGGGCTGATCTCTTTCGGGCAACTGGAATCGGTCCCCTTTCCAAGTGGGTCGACAATCACATATTCTTCTGAATCCCGCGTAAACACCTCCCAGCCTACAATGAGAAGCATTGAGAGTGGCACAAACTCATTGTTAAAAATGGTGGTAGACTACAAGACAGCAGTAGGTACTGGTTTCAAGGGGAAACCATGCCTGATGGGCATGTCATGGAATTCGACGAAGATGCTGGTTCCCCCTTCCAAGACTTCTCGGCAGCATCGCCTCGTTCCAAACACGACGCACTTTTCACCTATAACGACACTGACATCAATCACCTGTCAGGCGCTCTGGGCATCCCTTGGGAAAATTTGAAGACAATTCCTTTCTTGCAAGTGGTTCCATACCTAGGTTTCACATGGGATATCCGAACATGGACCATTGTGATTCCATCAAAAAAGAAAAGGAAATACATCAACGCAATCGAGAACTGGGCCTTGTGCCCAACTCATGCCCTTAAAGACGTGCAAGAGCTGTACAGAAAGCTACTGCATGCCTCCCTCGTGGTCCCAGTGGGACGAGCTTATCTTACAAACCTGGAAGCTATGCTCGGCCTCTTCAACAACTCTCCTTTTGTTCCCCACCATGCACCACAAGACACCGCGTACGACCTTAACTGGTGGAAAGACATCCTCTTGTCCCCAATCCTCTCCCGTCCCATCCCAGGACCATCTGTCCTCGTCGATCTCCAAGCATACTCCAATGCCAGCTCTAGTGTTGGTGTTGCTATCACCATCAGCAACAAGTGGCGAGCATGGCGCCTCCTCCCTGGATGGAAATCAGACAACTGTGACATCGGTTGGGCAGAAGCAGTGGGATTCGAACTCCTCGTTCGAACGGTCCTCATGTCCGAAACACCAGGCACTCATCTCAAGGTGTACAGAGACAATTGAGGGGTCGTTGAATGCTGGTGGAAAGGCTGCAGTAAGAACCAACCCACCAACACCATCTTCTGCAGAATCCACAAGCTCACAGTCTCTAGTGGCTGCATTATCCACACTCGTTATGTCCCAAGCAAAATCAACCCTGCCGACAATCCGTCATGAGGTGTCTACCCCCCAACCTTCCTCCTCCTCCTGGCACTCCTCATCCCAAGTGAACTCACACCCTTCATCACCAATTTCGACGCAGACCCATCACCCACTGAACTCCATGCTCACCAATGTGGTGCTATGCCCACACCCCACCCAAAGCCTGTACGAGAATGCTCTGAACTGCCAGAATGCTGGACTTTTGGTGACGAACCTCAGCTCTGGCACAAGGAGCTACTCCATGAAGCGGAAGACAAGCAATAACCACAGTGGCAGGGATAACACCCTTCCGCCAACCCCTGCATCATCCACCCTTGCAGCATACAGCATCAACCTCTCCCCACACCGATCCCCTCTTCGACTGCATTGCCTGGGTGTAAGAGGGCACTGCCAGTAAGGCAGTGTGTAGTTGTTTGTAATGGGGGTTGCTGGACACATATAGCCGAGCTCGGCTATATGGAAAGGCAAGTCTTATCATTACCTCGAACTCACGGAAATATACAACCATTCGTATTCTTTCGTGTGAGGTCATAAGCGACACCTACCACCCATCTTACACTTTTTTGAATATTTGTTTCTATATTACTGGGATTGGAGAGCATACTCTCCAATCATAAACTGGAAACTTTGCATATACAAAGTTGAACATAGAGACTCGAAGCATGACACGCTCCGGGACGGCAACTAGGGCTGACGCGAAGGAGAAGAAAGGGAAGGAGAAAGAGAAGGAAGCAACCATAGCTGCAGACAATCCGTCGCTGACAATAGTCAGCGAAGAAATTAAAGCCACGTCACACATGACGAGGCCCGAAACTCCAATACTTCAATGGAGATCGGCAGCTTTGAGTCCACAACTCGAATATCAGTCGACGGATACGTCGACGAATAGGAATCAAGATCTAGGACCCATGACAACCGCCACGTCATCGACAACGACGATGATACTAGAATGTGAACGGAACACGGACCAGGCTATACCGATGGGGCATTACGCCGCATCACAGGCAAGAGGCATAGACCCGGCGCAGAGAAAAATAAAAGAAGAGAAAGAGCGGGAAACGTCGGTGGGGGAAACTAAGAGTGAGAGGTTGGAAAGGTTGTTGGGATACGTGGAAGATGAGGTCCTAGAGGACATCATCAAACCATTACTACGGAGGTTAGAAGCCTCGGGCCCAGCGCTAGGCTTTACACCTGGAACGTGGGGCAGATTCCTTACATACTTATTAGTACCGGAGGTTTACGGCGGCGATGGAACCGTAATATAAAATCTGAGGAATAGCGAACCTCCTGAAGGCCATTCCAGATGGGAATGGACAGTGTTCATAAACACCATAAGGCGGGACGCAG
>QFEU01004757.1:0-25051 GCA_003316345.1 Tricholoma terreum | reverse complement strand
CTCGACTTTGCGACCTCGAGAACACAAATGTGAGCATGATTTACATAACTGATATTATGCGCCACACCTTGTTGAGGAATGATAGCCTTCCACCCACGACGGACACAGCTTCTTTGACCTCGTCTTGACTAGTCCTTCTACGCTTCCGCATACTTGTGATTGCCTTATGGGCCTCTTGGGTGTCCAGATCGTAGATTGACAACACCTACATGGAAGGGTCTGAGAAGATCTGGAGCAGAGAAGGGAATAGGGCTCTGACTTGCATACGAGTCGCAGATTTGCCTGAGGTGATGTTAAAAGCATGAAGAGATGTGAGAAAATGACAAAGCTAACGTACGCATAACATGGAAGGGCCAGAAGTCATCCCTTTTGCAAATGTTAGACCACCACGGGAGTAGAAGCGTCTGCTACTCACGAGCTAAACACAAGTGTTAAGATGCCTTGTAGAAAGATACCCAAGGTTAGGACAGTTAGCACAATCTATCATGCGGATAGATGGATAGTCACCACTGGCCGCCCAAACTTCCGCCCGCTGTTGCAACTGAAGGATCATGTTCCGACCTTGGTCATCATTCTTAAAGAAATGCACATTATTGATGATCAAGACCAGTGGACGACCAGTTCGGCGTGCAGATCGGAGTGCAACTTTCTCAAGCTTGTTCAAAGCTAGGGGGAATGAGATTTGTGTGAAGTGCTAGAATCGAGAGGATCACCTCTTTCGATATCGAGGGCAGCACCACCTGATGTGAGATGAGCAATTGAACGAAGCGCAATAGACATATCAACCTTCTCGAGGATCCCGGCGCTGGAACAAGCCCGTTTGCGTGTCCTCGTTGTACTCAAAATTGAGAGCTTTGCCTAGCCGAAGTCTGAAAACCTCCAGGTCGGGATGGGCATCGCACATTGAGACACCTTCTGCTTTGCATGCATCCATCGAGTCAAGTATCATCGTGCCTTTCCCGGAACCCTGTCGTGAAGGTTGATAGCAGGGAAAAGACAAAAGAGAATGGTCAAACCTTTGGCCCCAAGAGCATAAAATAATGCCCTGGTTCCCGACCTTGGACGATACGATCGACAGTGTCCTGCTCTTTGCGTCTTAGGTTTTCTGCCCAAGGAGCTTCCTCGCCGAACCCGAGTTCTTCTACCTCACTCGTACTAGATGGGTGTTTTGTTTGATGGGTTGCAAGCTCGAGGGCAGGATCATATCCCCCAGCAAATGCCTCCTCGATCTGGTACAATCCTAAGTGAACGACAATCGGAGAGAACAACGCGAGGTCGATTCACTTTATCCAGCACTCTTTTCTTGTACCAAGCGACGTATGCGACTCCTCCAACGAACACTAGATGTCATGAGGCCAAGTCAGCGGAATAAAAATAGAACAAGACCGATCTGGTTACCCATTCCCAATCCAACGATGGTAGTCAGCGCAGCATCAGCTAGAGGTGACCTTGTAGAATCTAACGAGCTGCCGATGCCACCAATACTCGGGCCACCACCACCACCCGGAGGATTGAAGGGGATGTTTATGGCAGCAGTTTTTTCGTGGACCTCATGGCGAACATGAGGCACGTTGAGAGTGGGAGGTTCATCAGGTTTGGTCGCAGGGGTTGGTGGGAGTCTGGAGGTAGGTCCTTGAACATAAGAGCGTGCGGACTTTATCCGGGATATTGGCAAGCGTATGTGGTATACACGGAGAACTGACATGTCGATGATAAATAAAAGGATGTAGAAAGGAAAGGGGCCACTAGCTCATGTCAACCTTGGCCCTGGAGAAGCAGTGTATTTCTTTTCATTCATCGACTATATACTAACTACTCTGCAGGTCCGACTCATCAAATGTTCGCTTTCGCCCTTGAGAACTCTTCTGCGACGGTTGTGACGACTCAGAACCACTGTCCGACTGATTGGCCGAGTGAGACGACGCTCTGTTGGCACTGTGGCAGTCACGGTGGTCAATTGAACATACAGCGTAAATGAAAGGTTGGCGCACTGTTCTTGCAAGACTTCATCGAGTTCTCGTATCGTTTGTTGGTAGCTGGCTAGTTCCTCCGCCCGCACGTTTTCCAAGAAGTCTTCCCACTTCTTCCTCGCTTTGGGATCGGCCATAACACGCGTTCCATCCCACAACGTCCTGTCGTATTTGAGTTCATGGAGCACGTGGGACTCTATCTTGTGCCGTATCCACGAGATCTCTCTGATGTCGCTCGAAACCTCATTTGCGACCGACATAACACGCCCGAGTACCATCTCTGTTTCCTCTACTTCCTCCCGTATCGCTATCCCGTCGTCTACAAGACTCGTCAACTGTCGTTTGACAAACCGTACATCTTTGTTTCCTGGAGGTCTTGTCGCGCTGTTTGTAGGGCGATTTGGTGTACAGGTTTCAAGTTCAGGTCCGACTCTGCGCTTCTCTGGGGTATACATACGAACTCAGAGTCCCTTCACGGATACAGGCCGATCAACTCAACTCGATTGTCTTTCCGAGGCATCTATTGCATTTGATTCCGGCTTAATTATGCGCTGCGTAGTTCGGGACGGGTGTTCCGCCGTCTGACTTCTGTGGAATTTGAAGCTTCAGCAAAATCGCAGAGGTTGGTGCTTGATGTGTACCCGGGAACGCCGTCCGGATGCTTCTGGAGCAACAGACGGATAATTTCAGCGCTTTTGGCATTTGCTTTGATGTGCTCTTTCTGATGGAAGGATAAGTTGCGGAAGATCATGACGAGCGTTACGCAACATACAATAGCTACTTGCTGGAGCATCGGACGCTTCAATTTTGTTAGAGCGGCACTGTCTAGGAGCAAAGGTCTTGAGGGTATCATGGTTGAAGACTAGGGTAAGAGGCGGGCTGTTGTTGGGTTTTGAAAGCCGATAGAGAACAATAGAACAAGAACAATATGTGATATGATCGGGCCTACAATTACTATGCCTCTTTGCTTTGTCCAGCCGACGATGGCCCCAGTGTCGTCCATTGTCTTTTTATACTTGAACAACCCACAATGTCCCCAACTAGTATCTCTCTATCATGGACCCTACTACTCTCCGCGACATGCCCCGGGCTGCTTTGCAAAAGTTAGCAAAGGTATATCTCACCTGGACCTTCCTATTTGCATTCTCTCACCTAGTCCGCTAAAGGAAAATCGTATCAAGGCCAACTTGAAAAGCGATCAAATAATACAACTCCTGCTTGAACGCAACACCACCAACCTACCGTAACCTTCTTGCTTCCATTCGCAATGCCAGTCGTTGATTTACACACAATACAGCCTCTCACGTACAAAAAGCGTTGCATCTCCGAAGGGCGCTAACCACGCTTCACCTCGTTCCCGCGCCCATCCATTCGCAGCCGCCAAAAACAAGGTTCGGGTTTCGGTAGCCCCATCTGACAACTCGCGGAAAAGTTCCGAGCCGATAGAACTTCCCCCTTACGCTGGTATTTAGATTCATATATGCAAGTTATCCAGGAACGCATTGAGATATCTCACTAGGTGCCAGTTCTCAAGCTGAGGATGTACGTTACAGGGCACCATCAGCTGAAACCATCGATATCTACGCAACACCGGAAAGTTCCATCTCTGGCACGCCAGAACCCGAGGCGGATCCCCGCCTACTGGAGCGGACCGTCGAGATGATAGCAGACGTCGACCGGATCGACAAGCGGACTTTGCAAAAGATCATCGAGCTGCGCACCGTCGCTGCAAAACTTCGGGGCAAAGCGAGGGACTTGCGAGGTCTTCTCCGGGCTGAACGCGCTATGCGTGTGCGCATGGAGGATTACTTGGCACATTGGACGCGGACGAATCCGAAATGGACCTATGAAGAGGTCTGGTCTGGTCAGATACGCGTCAGGAATATGTACGAAGCCTTGGAGATCTCGACCAGTGACGAGGAGGACCCGGCGACACAAGACATCAACCATCTCGGCGAAGCGTGCGTATATGCCCTTCTTTGACTACTTTACGAATTTCCCTGCTAGTGCCACGATTCTAATGTAATCGATTTATGCCGTTTGTAGGTCTGGTTTGGCCGACCAAGGGGCAGTGACACTCACTTTGCCACAGCATCAAAAACCTGAGCAAGGCAGGGGTGCATCTACGACATTCCAATTGTGGGTCTAATTGAATCCAGTGTGCACAAGTGCTGAGTGCATGCCTCGTACAGGAAAACTTCATCTAACGTTGGAACTGCATCTGAGATTGCGCCTTCTATCGAGACCGGGACACGGTCAGTAACTTCTTCCTCTCGTGATGAACATGCTTACACAGTATTTGACATCGCAGTACGGACACCATACACAAACACAAACGCCGACGCGAAGAAGATCCCGATGATGATGCGCAGGATGAGTCTCGATATAATCCGCGTGCACGATCGGAAGTGCCCGAGGAACTCACAAGGGATCCTGCTCCTTCACATCTCTCTGCTAGTACACGCAAAGACGAAGCAGCATCTAGCAAGGCTCTAGCGCCAACGGTTCCATGCCAACGGATGCGGGTGACACGGCAGACTGCTAAGGAAACAACCGGCGTGTAACCCGCTTCCGAGTCAGTGCATGATAGTCTGGCACTTCGAGTCAACTTAATAAGTGGCTGTATATTGCTTTGGATTATGTTCTACATTCCTTTCCTCTTTATATCTTTTGGTTTTGTTTGAACGCGCTTCCTTACCTTGCCATGGTCAGAGTGCACCTCTCCAGATTCGGATTTTACGTTCAGAGCGCATCCTATAGCTAGTCCGATATACAATACACAATCTAAGCAATGATAGTTTTACCAACAGTAATATATATATCTCAATGTCCAATGAAATCATGCAATTTTAATCAGCTCAGTACGTGCCACGCCCTGCTAGATTACTCGCACTGTCCTGCTGGGGATGATGAACATGGCGTGCCGGATATTGTTGTTGGGAAGAGGCGATTGGTTCCTGACGATACTGGGGCTCGGGAGAATATGCAGGACTATCTTCCGATCCATAAGGCGAATAATTTCCTTCCTGGGGTCTATGTGTAGGTGCCTCCCTGGAAACTTCCAATGGATGTCCCTGATGGATGGATGGTGGTAACGAAGGCGAGAGAGACTGTTGTGATACGAGTGCCTGATGGTGCTGGAAATAGTCGGTTGACCGCGGGCTGAGCAGCGGTTGCTGAGTAGAGTCCATCTTCACGAGTTCGATGTCGGATGGTGATGGTTGTGCTCCACCGGCAAGATAGCGGTCATAGCCAGTAAGACGTGTCAGCGACGCGCTACTCGCATGATAATGATGTTTTCCCAGAGGAGGTGATGAAGGTGGATCAAACATGGTTGTGGACGCCATGGATCGAGCATCCCAGTCTAACTCTCCTCTGTCACGCTGGTAGAGAGCAGGATCATACTCCAGATCATTCTGCACGAGTAAGATGTAGGCGAAGAAATCTAGAAATAATACAGAAAAAGGCAGACCTGGGAAATGGATGCAATCTTGATACCGCCTGGGATAACTTGGGCTTCTAGTTTTTGTCCGCCATACTCGTTCAACTTAGCTTCATCCCGGCTGATCTTACCCTGATACACCTGACTTAACAAAGGCATCATTTTCGCATGCAGCATCGGGGTGAACAATTCTGATTGGAGCGCTGGATGTCCGAAGCGCCTTTCCAATCGGTTGCCCCGGTTATCGGCACGTTCCGAATGGACTTTGGCAAGCCTAAGGTCCTCCTCCGTTGGCGTGTAAGATTGGAATGCGGGTAGGAAAACACGATTGACATAAATTTTGAAGGCCACAACAAAAAGAATTGGAGGAACGGTGGAGAGCCACTGAAGTGACCGGAATCCATGTTGAAGACCAATTGCTAGATGGAGCAGGTGATGAAGAGGATATAAATCAGGAGGCCACTCAATCACATACTAAGTACCATGAGAACTTGCATCAAAAGGACAGAAAATAGCAAACGGTTGATGACGACATTCCAAACACGCTAGGAGGGCAAATTGAATGACTTCCAATATAACTTTAACTCTGAAAATAAGTCCACTCACCCCACCAGACTCCACCTTCGATGTGAACACAAACATTAGTTGGTATTTGTAAACCCAAGAAAAGATCCAGAGTACGACAGCCGCCGCAACGGCAACTAGTGGGGCAAGAGGTGCAAAAACCAAGCCCACAGCGCCCATGAACAGCTGGAGTTGTGACGAGATTAGTGGAAGGAAGGGAAAGTGGTCAGCGTCGCTTACAATATTTGAACTAATAACTATCAGCTCAACATTCAAGCGGAATGGCCATCACAACTTACTAGTAGATTGCATACTCGAAGTCAGGAGGCTGCGTCCATTCTCTGATGTCGCGGGGTGTCCTACCGAAGATGCTGGATAGTTTCGCAGGTGAGTTTGCTATTGGACAACTGAGAGCAATGACGAACCGGGTCTTCAACGATATCCAAACCAAATTGATGATCTGCGCTAAATCGAAGATGATGAGGAACCCGCGAAGCCTGTATTCTTGGTTCAGCTGCAATATGCAAACACAGGACTTTGGACGTACGGGAAAAAAGTCAACCAGTATGACGACTGATCAATATACGTTCGGTTAACCGTAGCCGGGAGAGCTGTAGATCGGATAGTTCAGCTTCGGGGATATAGAATTAATGAAATCACTCACTGTGAAGGTTGTCCACAATTTCCTGGAAGCTCGCCTTCTGGCCAATTTGCACTATAATCTCCTTTACTGAATCTAAACGAGAGAAGTCAGTGGATCCACCTAGAAGGCTTCAGCTAGCATCAAATATACTAACTAAAGATGACACCAATCAGGGTGAATATCACGAGCTGACTGATGACTAAAAACGAGAAATATCGAGCGATGACCGCTCGGTCTAGTTTGGAGCGGGTCAAGACACCCATGTACTAGATCCACATATTTCAGATAGGATGGCGTCACATACGAATTGACTCACGCGAGTTAGCCAGCGCATGATGATAGGAAGGAAGAACCCAAAGAACCCCGAGACCGCGGGGGGGAGCACGCCAGAGATCAATGAAAACGAATGCGGCGATGTGTTGGCCCACTCGTTCAGAAAGGGGACATACACGCGAAGCTGCAGGTGAATTAGGGTGCGTTGTAGACAATGTGGGAGGCGCTAACGTACCGAATCGAGATTGGCCAGAACCGAGATGATGAAGAGAGGAAGAGTGTTGAAGAAGCACACCACAACTAACCATACGAACCCCATCAACCGCTTTCGTGCAAGTTCCCCATCAGACTTGTTCATGTTATCCCAGATCTACACAAGTACCCGTCACCTAGAGTCAGATAACAGAAATGTTGGACGTACAATGTCTTTAGGATTCGGAGCAGGTTCAATGGTTGTACCTTTGGGGTGCTTGCCCCTGAGCATCTTGGATACGACGTGCGTGTAAGGGACAGAGGCCATGCTGGCAAATCCATAGTTTTCTGCCTTGCAAGTATTGATATCTCTGCGATATTCTTCTATGGCTGCTTCGGTACGCTTGAGTTTAGCTCTACAAGGTAGAGTGAGTGAGATTCCACAGGCGCGAGTCACGACCCAGACGAGATACTCACGTATAATAATCTATTGCATCTTTCTTGGTACCTCCACAGCCACACGTGCCACCGACCCGGATGGTAGGGCGTTTTCGACCCAACTTCCCCCCTTTAAGGTACTTTACGAGAACAGTTTCCAATTCGCGTACGGTCGTATTGTAGTAATCGATCAGATCCGGGAGTTTGCCAACTTTGCGACCGATATGTACACTTGTTGTTGGATAGGGCATCTTGACGGTATCGAATATTGCTTTGATTCCCTCGTCGCTCTGATTCTTCTTTGGGACGTGTAGAATTTGAAGCGTTCGTGCATAGAAGGACTCCGCATATTCCGGAGAACGGAACCAGGCATGCCGAAGTCGGACCATTTCCTTCCAGTGTACGAATACGCAATACATGATCAGGAACGTGATGAGGTAGGTGACTGCGACATGTGCATAGAGCAAATCCCCGGAGACATCGCGGATGGTAAGCATACTAAGAATATCCCTGGTATTCGACTCGACGTGTCGAAGATTGTAGGTGACATCGATGGGGATAAGGACAGTACAGGTGAGGAAGGCAATGCCAGTAAAGAGCCAGCGCATAAGTCGGGAGAAGCGGAGAAAGACAACGGCATCAAGACCGATTTTATCCAAGAGTTCTGGCTCTTTGGTGTGCAGCAGAGGAGGCAGCCAGCCGAAATATGAATCTGAAATCCGTGGAGGAGGCTTGCTACCAATGTGATATTTGACTTTAGGTTCATAGATAATCTAGGAGCACAATCAGGATATATCAGGAGAGGACGGAGTGAATACATGGATTGCGCTAACCTTGTTTTTCGGACGCAGCAAATTGAACGCAAGTATTGTAACGATCTGGCAAAATGATTGGCAGCCTGGAGAATCTCAACTATGTGTAGAACCCACAGAGATACCAGTCATAAGGGCAACTTGAGATCCAACAGCGGCGGGCGCCAGCGTCCGAGCATTTTCGTCGATGAGCTTGCCAGCTTCATCTGTGATACCTGACATGGCTTGAAATTAAAGAAAGAAACAAAGAATCGTTAAGGAACGTCTTCGATGCTATGGCACTCTCGAAGGCCAGATAGCTTTGGTAAAAGAACGGTATATGACCGATACAACGCACTTGCAAGTAAGCACCGTGACACAGCCACGCCAACGGTGGCTTTTGTTACCCAACAAAGTCACTCGACGGCTGTTGTTCACCGGCCTACCTTCCATTTGCGAGCACCATGAATGGAGGCTTCCAAAGGTATCCCTTTCAGGTGCCGATATATGCCCCAGGGAAAGAACCATTGCCTCCAGGGTTTACTGAGGAAGACCGTGCAGTTCTTCAGCAAACCAAAAAATGGGAAGGATATGCGGCAATGGTGATGGAGTCCTGTGCGTTGAAAACAGTTATGGCTGGTGGTGCTGGTGCGTCCAGCTGCTGCAGCCGTTCCAGACGACCCTTCATGCTCACGAAACTCAGGATTTGGTTTCGGGGCTTTCTTCTCGTTGATGTCTGCTTCATTTGCATACGAGGATCCATTTCTTCGACAAAGGACCCAGGCTGGTTTGAATACGACGCAAAAAGCAAGGGAGATATTTAGAGACATGGGTAAGGGCATGTGGTCAACCGGAAAAGGGTTTGGAAAAGTCGGGGCGCTGTTTGCGGGTATCGAATGCGTCATCGAATCAGTTCGTAGCTGCATGCATTGTTCTTCATGACTTATCCATGCATTCACAGTATCGTGCAAAGAACGACATATATAACTCCGTCGGCTCAGGCTTTCTAGCCGGTGGAATCCTTGCTCGTAATTCAGGACCAAAAGCAGCTTTTGGAGGTGGACTCGCATTTGCGGCTTTCTCTGCTGCCATCGACATGCTTTTTTTGCGTCGAGAAACACCAGAGTGAGTAACTGGTACTGTTTACGTATACAGTCCCGACAGTCTGATCCTTTACTCCAGGGAAGATTAAATAACTGCAACCAGAGACTAATTTATTCTGATGATATCACACCTAGATCCCTCTACTCTAACATAATTTCGCCCCGCATCCTCTCCTTAGAACTGCATGGGTATCCATTTATTCATAAGTATGTTGTCTGCCCTGCCTTATGCAATGAACTAGAACCAGAACTATAGATTTTACAAGACCGGGGCCCTCAATATCATAAATAATTGGGACAAAACGTGGCCGCTACTCTGACTGTGAATCATTCATATTCATGATTCACGACTGGATGTAGTTCCACAGGAGTATACAGTGGCGGAGCCTCCCCAAGTTCGCTCTCTTGGCCTGAGATTAGCCGCTCGTATTGGTTACTTCGATTGAACAGTAAATTGTTGTCCCCCGACGTCGTCAGATGCACTGTGCTCCTTGCCACACCAGACGGACCGTGTGGCTGTCCATTAGTGAGAGTAGAGGGGCGTGCATGAACTCCCGAGGTGGTGCTGGGACCTTCATTGCTCTCGCCATGGCCAGTGACTTCGCAAGGGCATTTGGGCATAATCCTGGAGCCATTGTCAAACGACTCTAGATATGGAGGTAGTGATATCCATTTAGGGTTGCACCGACACTGGCATGCAGAGTGAGGAGATCCATTCGCGAGAAAAGCGAGAATGAACCCACGGAAAATATTTGAACGGGAGTTTGAGCGGTGATGTCAAATAGCCTACGTTTTCCTGATTTCGGATCGATATCCAAATCATCTCCACGCTCAAGTCTGATTACGCATTTCAGCAGGTGGGTTATAATGATGTTACCTCTCCCGCTCTTATTCGTCGTATGCATGCTGCGGCAAGATGTAGGGAGCTTGAGATTCGATGTTATTGTCCAAGGACCTGGACCCATGTAGTTTGAAGCGACTTCTGACAGGTCATCTTCTGGTTGCGCGAGCGCACACAAAGGCGATTTCTTGAACACGTCCTCCTTATCTGATTCGAGAGGTAGAATAGGCGTGCCGGTGTTCCTTAGACTCAGGAGTTCGATACGAGTTAAGGGGTCCGTGCGAACGGTTCGATTCACCTGAGTGTAATAGTCAATCCGTTCTGCAGGAATAGACAAGGACAAAACGAAGCCCGCGTTGGCAAGGAACTGAAAAGAGGGTGGAACAGTCCAACGTACCTTCGATAAACACGTGAATCTGATGAATTTTTATCTTTGCAAGGGGCATGAGGGTCAACGTTATCGGGAGAGATCCACCGATGAAAAAGCTGCGCCCAGATACCGATATGAGGTATTGCAGCTGCTGATCCCAATGGCGTTCTACAACAATATGTTCCATGTCTTCGTTCTCGTCCTCGGTCGGAGAGTTTATGACAAGGACTTCGCGAGTTGCACCAAGTTTGGACGTGAAAGTTCCGGGGCGATGCACAGTAGCTTTGAGACGCCAGATGACTGAGCCGTAAGGACATCGTATTGTAGGAGAGGTGCTCGCGGGTATCGCATAAGATATTGGATAAGTATAAGTTCCTAAACGCATAAGATGATTGGTATGAAAATTCCGATACAGAAAAGTTCGACTACCTTTCTTGAACTCCTTCCACTCGTCACATGCCTGGTTGTCGTTGTGATCCAGCTTGAACAGAGTTCCAATCTTCCTTAGAGCAGATTGGTCCTTTGAGCCTTGACGTCTAGCAACGGGGGTAGTCACCCTGGCGACACCTTTCCCCTTTTCCTTAGTCCTGCCACGACTCAACTGGTTTCTCTCGTCTTCGTGCGGGGATTCACGCGACGTAGCAAATCTGTGTGCCCTAGCAGCGTTGAGCTGTATAGCATCTCCGAGGACCGATGATAGACTGAAGCGTGAGCTTCTTCTGCCACGACTATCACCCGGACTAGGGATCAAGCCAGGCGGAGAAGGTGGGCGCGATATCGGAAGGGGTGGTACGGAAGACTGCCTGAGAGAACTAGGGCCTGGGTAGTTCTCAGGAACGTCTACAACACTCGGTCGACGAGACAGGAAAAACTCGGGATGGACGGGTGTGCTATTCGGAGACATAGGTAGAGGCGAGCCCGTTGATTCACCTAATAATAGACACTAAGCGATGAGGAAGCGTAGGTATGCAGATTGACTGACCTCTCTGAGTCCGGAGATCTGCATTCGAGTGGTCTGAATATTCCCCCTGCAACCGAGATGGAAAGTCTTCCATAATCTCTGCAGTTGATGATAGTGTCGGTGACGATGATTGCGTGACAGAGGGAGAATATGGTGGAGTTGCAGCAACTGGAAACTCCTCATGCGATAAGGGGATGCGCTGGAAGAAGTGGTTGTCGACGCTGAGGGTTCTTTCTGCATGTCGATTGGGAGCGGGAGACGAAAGACCGTCATGATTCAAAGTTATAACATCCTCGCGATTTCTCCGGTGTGAGGATATATGCTGGTCCCCCAACGCTGTGTCGTGATAAGCTGCGCCGGGACCGATGGAAGCATGACGACGAGAGGCTTGGACTTCCCCTGCGCGAAAGTAGATCGTCGAAGCATGGAAAATTTTATGCTCTTCTGTGAGTTCGACGCGGCCCGCGCCAACACCTACATACTTGTTATGAGCGATGCGGGGCACGTCTAAAGAGACTGGTACAGACCTTCTGGCCACGAAGTCACGGCACTTGCCACCAATTCAAGTTCTATACTTGATATTCTTGTTGGCTTAGCCAATTCCAAAGTGAGCAGCCCACGGAGCATCGAGGGGCGTGAATCATCACAACTTTGTCTGCCCACTCCGCCAGATCTGAGAAAGACAGCAGATTCCGTCAGCCTAATTGTCAATGGATTTGTGTTCGTTTCGTCCATTGTAAGCTATCAGGCCTCAGGTGCTGGCTGCACTAAGGGGATCCTCACAAGTCGAGCTGCAGTCTCAAGTCAGCAAAACATCACAGAGATGACGTGACCACCGGAGCCAACTACTATTAGGCGCTGAACTATAAAAAGAACACTATGTATTTCAGCAACATTTCGGCATTGCTTCTTTTGGAATACTACATACCAGCTTGTATGGAAGGCAAGCGCATCTCGTTTGTGAGTGATGAACCACAGATTGAGCATTCGCACCCAGGGTGGTGCGTTGAAAATGTTGAACTTGTGGGCTGAACAGAACACGTCTGGACAGCCGATGGCGTGCCATGGCCCATAGTGAGTTGAGGTTACGAGTTGTACGTACTATTGCAGCCTCGAGAAGCCTTCCTCGCTTCGACATGGAAACCGGTATCTTTATTATCACTCGTGGTTTTTTCCTCTTCACAAGCCCACCTTCCGCCCTTTCATCATTTTCGCAATGCACTCTTATTATCTGCTCATACTTCTGGTACGTCCACCTTTACTGTGAAGATTTCCGCCGAGTGAATAATCCGCCCAGGTTGTTGGTTTCGTCAATGCCGAACAGATAGTGATTACGGTGGCCAACAACACCGATCCAACCAAGATTTTCCAACCTGCGAGCGTGACTGCAAACGCAGGCGACACTGTTTATTTCAATTGTGAGTGATGGATTTCCTTGGTGTCTGCTGAATGCACCACTTAATTGGTCTATCCAGTCACGCTAGGCAATCATACAGCTACTCAGTCGACATTCAGTAGCCCTTGCATACCCGCTCACGATACCGATACCACCATCAACGGATTCAACTCAGGCTTCAGGGACGCTGGTAATGGCCAGGCCATTACTAATCTAGCTGTCCTTGTTGAAAATCCTAATACCACCATATGGTTCTTTGATTATAACACATGTGCCCAGGGAGGAGGTGGTGCTATCAATATTAACGACAGTAGCTTGGAAACCCTTGAGGGATTCCAGGTAAATTCAAACCTTTTACTTGTCTTTGAGTCCAGTTCTTATCGCCGATGCTTTATCCTAGCGCAATGCCATTCGCTTGAATAATTCGGCTCCCTCGTCGACCGCTTCGTCTGTCAGCAGCACAAGCACCACCGCATCGAGTCCCACGCAGAGCTCCAACGACGCTACACGAACCCTGTTTGCTGGTGCCATGGGCGCACTGTCGCTTTTTATCACCGGTTTATTGCTCTGATATTCACAAATCCCTCACGACAGTTGATGGCTGGGATTCCTCACAAAGGCGTCTATGCCCGAACTGCTGATTGCTCGGTTCCTTTTTTCCCCGATAGAACCATTCCACTTGGAATCTGCCACGGTCGCACGTACATACTTTTCTCCCAAGGCACTAATTACGGATGTGTGGGTTGCGATGTTCCTAATTCGGTAGTGCTTGTTTTCTTGAATTGCTTCAGACCGCTTCCCGCTCGCAGAATGCCTCCGTTTTCCTTCCCCTTTGAGGATAGCGTTTGTCCTTAACTCCGCGAGGTACACCTCATGTGAATGATGAAAGCGATGGACGAGTAGCGTCATTCAGGATCCATATCCGGAGTTAAACTTTCCTCTTCTGGCATTCCCATTCAACCATCTGCTTTTGGTCCCTACCTTGTCCTGATTGCTCACCACAGCTGTATAAGACTAGTACAATGACAGGCAATCGCTGGCTCCTTATTGTTCTTATTGTCTTGCCTTGTCTTCTTACTGCTGTCGTCAATGCAGTTCAACACTCTTGCCAATTTCGTCTTTGTTAGCGTTTGCCGTAAGAGCTTTTCTTTTTTGGCTGTCAGTTGATTAATCAATTAAACGCTGCTCAGTGACTATGGCATTGGCGGCACCCCTACCTCTGGATCTCGAAGCTCGGAATGCAGTACGCACCTCGAGAATATAGATTCTTTTATTTATTGACGAGAGTGTTCTAGGTCGCACGTTCAGCTTCAGCAGAACCAGATCCCGAGCCAGTATGCCGTTATTTTTGCATGTAATGAGTACGTATTTATTTCATATCATGTTCAGAGGTTTTCGGGGAAACTAATTTGTCACCGTGCTAGCTTGCAAGCAGAAAAGCGACTGAATGTCGCAACATATACTGCCTGCGAAATGGAAGGCTCCGACCCTACATACAAAGAGCCACCGGCACGGCGGCTTTCAAGCATATCTATTCGTATCTCTTCACTGGACTTTGTTGTTTTCTTGCTTTCTGGATTCAGGGTCGATCATTGCTTGTATTGTTAGAATGTTGGTGTAGCAATAGTTTCATTTTGGGTACATAGATTGTAGTCGGACAGTCATTCGTTTTCAAAAACTTTATCTATCTCGGTCCCAAAAGGCAACAATTCCTGTGACAGTTTCACGTCGATCAGTAGCACACTTTATTGAGAGCGTCGACTGGACGACATAAAGCATGCAGCAGTGTCCCAAGTGTAGATACAACAGCGTCCCGCTTATCGTCGACGAGGTCTCGACCGGAGAAGTTTACTCGCTAGATGCGCATGCAGAATTAGCTGCTTCTATGAGGCGCAACTTGAGCCTTCAGGTACGCATTCGGGTCCAAGACGGCTGTCCAGAAATGGGCAGTTTGCGGCGCGCATCGCGAAGCCTTCACGGCCTTCCACCCCTTTTTTCTTCCATATTCTCCATATCTGCCCAGCAGAACTACCACCCAATCTGTATCCCGAAGATTTTTGCATTAAATTCCATGTGGGTGACGGTCTCTGCGGGGGGTATCCGGGTCGGGTTTCCAAAAATGCTAACCAGTGAAACCACGAGCAGCTACAAAGCCGCACGAGATCGAAACAGTGTGTATGTCTTCCACAAACAAACAGTCGTTATCTTCGCTAGCATTCGCGCGACGCAGGAGCTGAAGATGAGAGAGATAAGGAAGAGGGCCAAATGTCGAAGCATGGACGAAGGTGGGCGCCATACATCGCTAGGTTCAAAGATGTGTAAGGGAGGCGGAATTGGTGATCAGCATGGGCAAACGCATACATCGTCGACGTCGAAGGATTGGAGGGTAAGTTCTATGGGGCCGTCGTGGCGGTGTGTTTTTGTCGAGGAGATAGTAAATGACCGATGAGAGGACGGGAACAGCAAGACGCCCAAGCCTGCACAGGCACCTATGGTCTCTTCACACGATCGATAAAGAACATGAATTGTACAGTAAAACAATGAAAGAGATTCCGCAGGCCCGAGCACGACGGTGTGGTAGACTGTGTAATTTACGACACCGTGGATAGCTTTGGAGACAATAGCAAGAATGCTTGGAGAGAACGGCAAGATCCAGAATACTGTAAAGCAGTTCGACCGGAAGGGTGAGGAGTGGAGAGGCGACTGTTGGAGGAAGGCCCGACATCGATTCGTAGCCTCGAGTCCTAGGTTGTGCGGCATTTAACATGGTGATTTCGATTCGGACAGACACTCGAAGGTAGGAAACCGCTGGACCATGCGTGCAGTGAGGGGTACACGTACAAAGATTCGAGTGGATCAGCTCCTTACACAACTGCCGAAACATGCCCGAAACCAACGCCAAGGAAGACCTAGATGAACCGCGCAGGCCAGGACCGACGGCCACGGGGATTGCCACACCCTACTCCGAGGCTGCCATCGAGGTACCATCTCAGCCTTCAATTCGTGACGGGACTACGAAGGGTAGTTTCCATGGGTGAGCCGTGCCTGATCACCACAGCAGGGCGAGGCGCGAGGGGGGAGTAAATATACCAGCCGCCGATGACAAGAGTGGCCGTGGGGCCTCGATTTCGCTGATATGCAGGGCGAGTGGAGACTTGGTGGAGACTTCAAGCTTCAAGCTTCAAGTTTGACCAGTCCTGCTGAATTACTTTGAATACACAGTACGCATCTGAAGGACGATATGTAGTGGAAATATGACTCCGGAGATACAGTAGCGATTTCAATATTAAGTTTGATTGGGCGCCAGACCATCGGAACAAAAAAGGTATATGCATACGAACCACTCAGATTATTTAACATAGCATGCCTTGTTGGATACTTATTAACCACACTTATGTAAATGCATAAATCTGATGGGCTTTCAAAAAGATTCTTGTAATTTTCATGGTGGTTTATACTGTAATGATCATTTAAATAAACTTCGAACTTTATAAGGATACCATGTTGTTGTTCCTGAGGACGATCGCCCTCAGAAAATAGTAGGTTTAACCCATGCTTCCCTACCTCTAACCCATACGTTCTGCGGAATGCCATCCCTATCAAGTACCACGAGGTCAGCGTCAGCACCAGGACGTAGAGTTCCTTTCCGATGTTCAATGCCTACACATCTGATTGATATCGTCGCATTCACAAGATGTTAGTACAAATGATAGAGTAGAAACTCACTTGGCAGGGTTGAAAGTCGCGCACTTAATGGCTTCACCTAACGAACACCCAGTGAAGCGAACAAAATTACGGATAGATTTGTCCATGGTTATCACGCTAGTCAAGGAATGGATATGCTCACGCGACATATAGTTGAAGTGGGCTAGCTCACCTTCCCGCGAGCGTGTCAGTTCCCTCTAAATAAAGCTTATCGCCTTCTTTAACAAATCTCTGCTCATCGCGCCATTCATGAACGCCGTCACGGAGATTGGGGTCAAGGATTTTCTGAGCTATGACACCAGTGAAACGAAGCCACAGGATTGGATCTCAGTGCTCTTACCATCCGTGACCAAGATGCACCCTTCTGGGTGTGCGGAGTATGCAAGCTGTCCCACCACAAGTCAAATTCCGCTGGCGGCCATCAGTTGATTTAAACAAGACAAGACTCACCCTGACAGAATTTGGATGTGAGTGTATCCCATCCACGATCATACCGTAAAAAGGTCGCACGAATGCCTTGTCGGCCACCTCACCGAGAAGTTCAGTTCCGCTCCCCTTCCTGCTAGGAAGAAGCAATGGTGTCTCAATCCCACTAGATGACACCGTGGTTGTAGCAGACGGTGTATAAAAGGGGCTTTGAGGGGGAGTCTCAGTAGTATCAATAGCTTCTGCATAACCCTGAGCAACGTCAGTGTTTGAGGGTGTATGGCGCGGCAGTAGGTGAGACGGAGGTGAAGAGGCACAGGGTGAAGCACCCAAAAGACCGATGATAGTTGGGTCCCGATGATGTAACTGGGGCATGGCGTTGAAAAGATGTGTGATCGTTCGTGCCCCATGTCGCACGGCCGAGGTCGCAATATCAGAACTCGCAACACTATCATTCTTGCGAGTTAAAAGTCTGGCATGCTGCCCAATGTAAGGAGAGCTAACCTGTGGCCGATAGAAAAGACGACACCTCTCTTGGTCAACTCAATGATGGCATTCATAACGCCATCAATCTCGGGAGCAGCAGTGATCATCCTTACACCGACTGCTTGACCTTCGCTCGCCATCAACCAATCTTCGTTGTCAACAAGGTTCTCAGCACCGTATACATTCTCAAAAGTTGCCGTTCCTTGAGGAGCAGACAGTAAGAAAGGTGACGCATGCGCTCCACGCTTTATGACGTTCAAGAATGGACCTTCAGCGTGGAATCCGAGGAGGGTTGCAGAAGTTGGAGTCCAGAATGGCCTAAGCAGTTTCAGTAATATGGGGTAAAGTGATCTGACTTGCGTCTGATGATGATAGGTAGGAAGTAGACTTCACGGCAAGTAAAATAACGAACTATAACAGTTGGCAAGAGGCTAAAAAGCTGACACTCAGGTATTCGCCCATGAAACGCGGTGTTCTGACGTACGATGTTACGCCTGTTTCGATTATACGTTCGGCTACCAGTTGCATGCCGCGTCTGTACGATTCCTCGTCGTCGTAGACAGAGAAATCAAAGCCATAAGCTCCATTGAGTTGGAGGTCAATATAACCTGGGCTGCGCGTAATAAGGGGTCAGTCAATGGAATGACATTCGAAGGGGATGTGAACAGCATCCTGGACAAACAACCACACGTTACTAACCTGAGTATATTTCCTTTTAGATCTATCGTCCTATCAGGTCGCTCTTTCCGTAGATAAAAAGTGCGCTAAATATGAATGCCGTCAATTTCAATGGCGCAACAAACAACATCTGTGGAAGCACCTGAGCATCGAGAATAACCCCTCGTCGTTCGTCGATCCATAAATCTTTCTCGACCAAGCTGCCGTCCTCCTGGGGTAGCAAGCAGTTGGTGAAACAGATGAGGCCGTTAGCACACTCGGAGGTCATCGATGATCGAGCGAGATGCAGTTGCAACGGGTGACTCGGATAGTCGAGGCTACGGGTGCATAAGGGATGACTGACTGACTCTATATGGGTCCTCGGGACCACGGTTTGAAAATCAAATGATCCAAAGCGGGTAGCACGTTTGTCGACAAAGCATCTACGATCCGAGTCAACCCGCTAAGTATGCGAACGGCTTGTTTTTCAATTCTTGAAAAACAGGAACAAAAACATGTTGTTATACTCCGAGAAACTTGAAGGATGGTGCTGTAGAACTTTAAAGTTTCAACAAGCTGCGGCCCGGGTGGCGGTGCTCGCCCCCAGATGTCAAAAATCCATCAGGAAAAACATAGATACTATATCGCCCAATTGGTCTGAAATCTCCCATAGAGTCTGAAATCGAATTTTCATATTTTACCCACTGGCTCAATCCTCCCGGAGTTTTTCGGCTTTGCGAGTAATACTGTCGACCCATAAGATTGTACAGTGACTAAGGTGTGCGTGGATAGGAAGTGCACCGAGTGACTAGCCGGTGCCATCAAAACAGGTAGTTGAGTGAAATATGCCTCCAGCACGCTGTTCTCGAGCCCTGGAAGAGCTAGAAAAAATCAAGGATAATTGCATACCTTATTAAATGGGATTTACCTACTTATATTCAGCATCAGTAGGGCAGACATGGCATGGAATGGAGATGGTGGACTTTGGTGTGATCACATGATATATTCCCAAAACACTTCGTCGCACTGGTTGTACCAGTATCTCAGGAAATATCATGAAGTGAGTACTGGAATACATTATGTATGACATTAAAATGCTACATGATTTTTTTCAGCTCTTGCAGAGCTTGAGAACAGCATGCTGGAGGCATATTTCACTCAACTACCCGTTTTGATGGGACTGGCTGGTTGCTCAGTGCACTTCCATCCACACACACCTTAGTCACTGTACAATCTTATGAGTCGACAGTATTACTTGCAAAGCCAAAAAACTCCGGGGGGATTGAGCCAGTGGGTAAAATATGAAAATTCGATTTCAGACTCTATGGGAGATTTCAGACCAATTGGGTGATATAGTAATTGAGTGAGCTTAAATGATGGTCCAGAATAAACAATATTATCTTTTCTACAGAAAGTTACAAGAATCTTCTTGAAATCCCGATGTCAACATGGCCGAAAGCAGTGGTCTACATTTATTGCTATGTGGAATTGGCGACACATGAGGCCAGTCAGCAGCCTGAGTGCACTCATAGCTTCAGGAACAAACGCAAACTTTCAAGCCCAGTCAAAATCGGGTCAGAGCTGAGCGAGATCCGTCAAGATGGAGCCATTATGGGAAGTTCAAATAGACAGAATCTGTTGTCACTTGATTTCTCATCTAGATAATGCAATTCCAGGCTATGTATCCATATATCCACTTGTAATGTTGCAACGTCGGACTTTAGGCAAATGAATTTCTAACATTGACATAGCAATATGTCACGGTAGTGCGTGCACATATATACTCTATGTATTTATAGAGGGGCGCCGATGCTGCCAGTGTTGAAGCAAACTTAGGAGTGATATATCTGCTACTTAGGCCTACGACATAAATATCCATGAATTGCAAATTCTAGCTTCCAGCTTGTGTTTGACGGCGGTGCTGTTTTTCGCAGTCTGTTAGCTCAAAAATATAAATAACAGGTCATTTGCTCACAACAGTAATGTGACTTATGCGTAAGGCATAGCACGAGTCCACTCACGGGTGACCCAGATCCAAACTCACAAGTATTCATATACAAGAAACTGACACTTGGATCCACACGGGTATTGTCACACGGATCACCCACACTCACGGGTATAGTACTTGTGAGTGTACAAGTACTTGAGAGTCAACAGGTCAAGACAAGTACTCACAAGTACCCATACGAGCATGCATAGAAAATAGTAGTACACTGGTACATAATATCACGACGAGGCAGTAACACCATCCATATCAATATAGACAACATCATCTGTCTCTTTGGCCTTTTCTTTCCCAGAGCGCTTACTTTTATCCTTAAACACAGACAGTATCTCATTGTGGGGGATCAGGTCAGGATTGGTTCTATTGTATAATTAAGTATATTGACAGACGAGAGGCCTACGCACCGATGTTCCCTTGCAATTTCGTAATTTCAATCAGCTGGGGTGATTACATGGACATGGGCTAACTCGGTGAGTATCTTTTATTTCTCATGATTGTAGGCTTGATTATGATTGGTTCTATTGTACAATGAAGTATATCAACAGATGAGAGGCCTACACACCGACGTTCCTCTGCAATTTCGAGATTTCAATCAGCTGGGGTGATTACATGGACATGGGCTAACTCAGTGAGTATCCTTTGTTTCTCATGATTGTAGGCTTTATTATGATCGGTTCTATTGTAGAATGAAGTATATTAACAGACGAGAGGCCTACACACTGATGTTCCCCTGCAATTTCGAGATTTCAATCAGCTGTGGTGATTATATGAACATAGGCTAACTTGGTGACTACCCCTTCATTTCTCTTGATTGTGGGCTTAAATATGATAGGTTCCATTGCAGAATTAGGTATATTGATAGACAAGAGGCCTATGCACCGACATTCCCTCGCAATTTCGTAATTTCAATCAGCTGGGGTGATTACATGGACATGGGCTAACTCAGTGAGTACCCTTTGTTTCTCATGATTGTAGGCTTGATTATGATTGGTTCTATTATAGAATGAAGTATATCAACAGACGAGAGGCCTACGCACCGACGTTCCCCTGCAATTTCGAGATTTCAATCAGCTGTGGTGATTATATGAACATAGGCTAACTCGGTGACTACCCCTTCATTTCTCTTGATTGTGGGCTTAAATATGATAGGTTCCATTGCAGAATTAGGTATATTGATAGACAAGAGGCCTATGCACCGACGTTCCCTCGCAATTTCATAATTTCAATCAGCTGGGGTGATTACATGGACATGGGCTAACTCGGTGAGTACCCTTTGTTTCTCATGATTGTAGGCTTGATTATGATTGGTTCTATTATAGAATGAAGTATATCAACAGACGAGAGGCCTACGCACCGATGTTCCCCTGCAATTTCGAGATTTCAATCAGCTGTGGTGATTATATGGACATAGGCTAACTCAGTGAGTACCCCTTCGTTTCTCTTGATTGTGGGCTTAAATATGATAGGTTCTATTGTAGAATTAGGTATATTGATAGACGAGAGGCCTATGCACCGATGTTCCCCTGCAATTTCAAGATGGGCGATCCTTCTGCCTCAAGGCTGATGCGTCGTTTCATTGTGTGACTCGTTCAGAAGTTGCTAAAATGACATGCTTTGTTGTTTCCCGCCATACTATCACTTCCTTAGCCATCTACATAGGTCCCTTGGCTCTCCTACCGCTGAAAACGATCTTGTGTACCAAAAGCTGCAGCTTGGGCCAAGCTGGTAGTGGGGGCTTTGGCTTGGCCCAGGTCTTGAGAAAGCCAAAGCCCCCCCAGGCCAAGCCAGGCTGGAACACCACTACCTACCCGACTGTCGACACCTACCTGACTGTAGTAGTAATAGTATCATGATTCAAGATGTATTGTAGATAGGAAATTAATGCGGGAAAACCTACGAGTACTTGCACAAGTACCCGTGTTGCCAACAGTGATACCCGGATCTTTGACAACCCGTTTGTAGAGGTGAGCCGGATCCGCGAGTGACTATACTTGTGAGTATTCCCACGACTCCACCCACAGATACCTGCAAGTTACCTGGACTCGTGCTATGCCTTACTTATGCACCAGAGCTCATACTAGCACTCATATGTGTGCTTGCGGACACCCAGGGGATTTCACCGGTTGCATCAGATTGTCCAAGCTTGTCCAGGCTACTGGCCGCAGCAGGTAATGGGAAAACTGACATATCCTATAATAAACAGGTGGTGGCAATGCAAAGCACATAAGTAAGAATACAGCGGTTAAGAGTACAAAGAATGCTAACCCCGAGACTTAGTCTACCGCTAGGTGCGACAAAAGTCACTGCTGGTGCCGCAGCTACCATGACTTGTACATCACTGGCAGCCTCAGCAGGCTCGGGAGTCTGTGGAAGTGACTCGGAACAGAGGTTTGAATGCAGGGCGTTACTGTCAATGTCCACTATGTGTGTGGATATCAATGGCTCATTTCAAGGCGGGATTGGAGTTGGCAGGCCAGGGATGCATGGAGATTTCGTCCAAATAGGATCACTGGCGAGAAGGGTATCCTGATGGGACAATCTGATTGACCATTTGTTGTGCATAATAAAAGTTATCTTGAACGTGCACCGGGAGAATGCAGGGTCCATGTTTGGCTGAAATAGATACTTGGGAGATCGACAGGATTCGATTGTCCCCGTACAGCCTTGAAATTGCTGACCCATAGCTCGTGCACTTTGCCACTTCGCCTCGTGCTCGTTTAACTGGCCGCAACATGGCAGGCCAGCAAACAGCTTGTCAAGAGTATGTCTGCGATTGTGAAAGGCACTGTAAAGGCCATCAGAAGAAAGTTTCTCGGTTGACATATCAACGACATGCACCATACCAAAAACCCCCTTTCTCTGAAAGATTGCAACTTCACCTCTTTACGATTGGTGCAAATCGAATGCAAAATGACTCGTTGCCTGACAGGGGAGAGGGGGCATCACCCAACGACACTCGAGATCAATTACATGCAAACCTAATGCAGTCTGAGATGGTCCCTGGCACGGTATGTGACACTTGCCTCTGAGTCAGTCAATTTCATGAATTTCAGCTTGTAATCGATGTCCAGTCAACCGCCGCCACGTTGGGTTCATTCGAAGATGGTGGATCGAATGGAGTGGGCTTTGGTAATGGTGAGCCTGAAACTAGTATGCAAACAAGACTATCCAAAATGGTATATCCTAGCATATAAAATCCATTTGAGAGATAACTTACTCATTACGCGCAATTTTGTGGCTATTAGGATAACAATGGCATGCAACCCCCAAGAACCAGTGACCCCTCCGGTATTGTGGAGACTCGGATGCAGGATGATATGGAAGAAGAACATTGAAACACGAACGAAAGGGATCCTGGATTCTGACCAGACAGCCCAGAAGATCAACTTGAAGGTGCCAGTGATGCAGGATGTCTGGATGAGACTGCACGCTCCGCCCAGGATGGAGACTCAAACTCGGAATCACCTTCCACCTACGTAGACCTTGAAGATCTTTTTGATCTTGCTTGTCTGAGGGATATCAAGATATCAATGGAGTATATTTGAGCATTAGAAGCGGCTTCCCTTAATGACAACAACAATGACCTTGATGAAGAAGCCATCAACTGCCTTCACAATCCTCGCACATCACCTGTAGAGGTTGATGTCCCCACTTTTTGTCTGGGACGTGATTTATTCCTTGCAAGCATCAAGACTACCCACGAAAATTATAATTTGACACAGGAAGCTGTTCTGCATACACATCCTGATGACAGTATCCCATCTTTTGACCAGATGAAACATCAAGTCACTGAGATCACTGGAGTAGTGCCAATCATCCATGATATGTGTCCGATGATGGGTCCCTACACCGCCTGGCCGCGGAAAACGCGATATTGAGTAATTTCAGTATCATAACCTTTTAACATTCCTTCAACATCCCCCGCCTCACTGTCTTCAACACCTGCGACCTCCTTCTGCAACTTTGCGACTGGGTCACATCATAGTCTGTGGCAGCAGGCCATTGCATCAACAATCCGATCAAACGCCCCACTACTCCACTTGGTCCTTAGCAGTTGGTAGTACCAAAAGCAGTGTCTACATGAGGGTCGCATACTTGGGGTAGCAAGGGAAGGCAGTGTCTAGTTTCATTTTATTCATTATATACCTTTCATATTATTTCAGCTTTATTACTTTCTATTTCTCTGACTTCTATAAAAGCCCATCGTACATACCACAATAAAACAGTTCAGTTCCCCCCCTTTTGACCACAGTTCAGTACTAGTTTAGAGTAAACAGCTCAAAGAAAGCCTTTGACACTATCGCCCATTACCACTTCGCCCCTTTTGCGACTGCTGCGATCCACGCAGCACCAACATCCTCGTTACAGAACGGTCGACCCAACGACCCAGCTCCATATTATAACCCGTCGAACTTGATCGCACATCCCCAGCCCTATCGCACTAACTACGCTAATCACCTACACCCCCGAATAGAACTGGTCGCACTTATGCGTCGCACATTGCGCACCTTCATTGAAGAGAGTAACCGAGACCCTTTGAGCTAACAACCCCCTCGATCAATCAGTTTGTTGTTTTCCCCACCAGTGGGAGCGGCAAACGAACATCATTTCTGGAGCCCACCGCGAGGGGTTTTCAAAGATTTCATCGGACCTGCCTTCGACAAACAACGAAGAAAGCGCATCACCTCTCACAGAATCAGAACTCCATCAGCAGTTTACAGCAGTGTACGAAGCCCGCTTCGCAAAGAACAACATCGCACCAAGCACAGTATTCGACAACTTATTCAC
>QFEU01004753.1:0-18186 GCA_003316345.1 Tricholoma terreum | reverse complement strand
TTTCCTTTGGATATCCAGGGAACGTACACTTGATTGCAGCGAGTATGCTCCAGATCTAGGAAACAGATAAAAATCACAATAATCGGGGCTGGAAGATGTCGAGGCTTCTCTCACCAAGCAATGAGCCAGAGTGACAGGAGTCAAAGACAGCCTGTGGGATGTTTTAAACCAGAGGACAGCCATTCACTATTCACTACCTACGTACCACCAGATTGCTGCCGACAGGCAGTACATCAACAAGCTGCCGTCTGAGTTCCTGGACTAGAAACTTTAGGTACGACTGATATACGAGTGCGCAGACCTACATTATCTGTTATTATGTGCGCCTCTCCATCACTTGGGATGATACCTGCAGTTACTGTCAACATTTTCAAAGGTTAAACAGCGGACTACGCACATTCATCCAATCCATCTTCTTCGCTATTATTTTTATTCTCCACTTGAACTGTATGCCCTGCATCTTTGACCCGACTTAAGAGACATTAGAGAATAACCTGGGGAGCTCGACGCACAATGAAAAAAGAAGTGATCTCCGGACTGAGCACCTTCTACCAGCTTCTTAATTTCCTGCAACTAGAGAAAACGAACGTGTGTTAAAAACGATGGACGAGATGGTATGACTTCCTCTAATCCGTACCATGTTTGCTCGAGTGGGCTGCACTTGGCCTTGTTCGTCCCGATCGATCAATACGACTATATTGTCCGCATCATAGCCATAGCAGTCTGTGTCCCTCGTCAAGACCTTCACCCGCTGACGACGGCAGTATCCACCCACCGAGCAATACTGTTCTCATGGCAGTGACATCCTGGTGCGGTCCCCGTAAGATTTTTGCTTCATCATCGTCACTGTCTTCCGCATCGGCTTCGTACTGTATGCCAATCAACAAAGCTTTCTTCTTCGGCCTCCTCTCCAGCATCGCTTCTGCCCAATTCAACCTCTCTACCTTCCTTGATGGCCGATGTCGAATTATTTTCATTGCGGGGGTTAGGAGTACGAAGATCGGAGCAATTGAGAAGGGAGCCTGCGCTGATAAGCCTGGTGTCGCGCAAGATGGGAGTGGAAATGTCCGTGCGGCGGGTGCGGTAGAGTTGCTCAGATGCTCTGTTGCATAAGTGGAATGGCGAGCTAGAAGGGAAGAAATATTACTTGGATACAGTCCAGGTACTTAATAACAAGGACAAGACGGAACAGCGAAACAATGATCAACTTCTCCGTGGAAAGAGGAAAACAAGGACGATCAACGCCACTAATGCCACGTAGCCGAGATAGATTTCTCCATATGGTGCGCCATGCCACCAGTGACCGGTGACCTAAGTGACCAATTGATCCAACCTGATACAAGCTAATTCAAGTGCATGGCGGACATGCTTATTCATGTCCTGGAATTCGTCGTGCATAACACTAGGGCCCTGGGCATCCTCGCAAGCGTTGCCATTGGCCAAGCTGTTTGTTCATTTCCGACTCAATTACCACGAACTTGAAAAACAAGCTGATGAGTAATGCATCAATCATTCAATGACACCGCGGCTTGAGCGCTTGAGCCGAGGGCACCGGGCTATTAAGCGCTCTGATTGACATGGCCACAATAAGAGCCAGCATATAAATGGCGCCCATGATAAACAAGTAATTACCTTTTCAGTTGTAATCCAAGATACCATCGCATTGCCATGGCTTTTGACATTTGAGCGACTTCGTCGGCGTTGGGCAGCCAGCCATTCCACGTTACTCAACGTGACTCTTGCTTGACCTGTCATTACGTAGTGGACGCATTACCCAAACCCAGGTAGTGGCGCCTCGCATGAAAGGTGTTAATTGAAATTGCGATATGCTTAAGGATGGACACACGCCACAGACACGAGAACTTGGCAAAAGATGAAGATTGGGAACGCCCCAGAAATGGTCACGAGAAGAACTGTGGAAATGCCGCAATGTCCGATAGCTGACGTGATCAGAACGGTGGTTTTACATAAAATTGCGGGTGAATTATTGGTCCGCTTCGAGTCAGAACTGCATCCCAGCCGTCATGTCGACGTCGTTCAAAACCCCCTGGAAACCCAGATGAAGCCCCTGGGGCCTCTTGACTGTGCTTGTATCACGAGAATGACACTTCAAAAGGCAGTGTTGCTCGCGCCATTCCCATTTACTTCCAAACATCGCTTTCGCATCATTGACTCGATCAGACCTTTTTTGCTTCGAGAGTGGAGACTACTGGAGCACAGAAGCTTCTGTTTGTCTCGGCAAACTCACCAATCTGACCGCGGGTACTTTCGGCGTAATTGGGAACGGATTGGTTGGAGTCAACATCTGTACTCGATCTTGGAAAGATCTCCGGATCATAATCTCTCATAGCATTCTAATCCAAATACTCCATATACCTCCTGGACCGCTGTTTCCCCTCCGACTCCATTGCGCGAGTCTCCGAATTATAGATGGAGGGGTCCTCTCGGATTCGTTGCTCTTCACTGAGGTATATTGGTTGAGCTATCGATATTTCTGGTATCCGTTTAATGCACTATCGATAGCCTCGATCCCGCCGCCCGAAAGACGCCTGGTCAGAGCCTCTAATATATATGTGACCTCACAGCATTGCTATGACCGAGGTATTCGGGCAAGACAGATCTCAAGATATGTACTATGCCCCGTCACTGACTCCAAGTCCCATTTCTAAACTTCCCAAGTCGGACAGACTGCGAACCACGTTTATCCTCCTCCGTAAATCCAGCCCCCCGTATCGCCTCGACCTGAAGTCTCTGTCTCTCTCTGGGAGCGAGGCACACCATCATGTATATTGGATTGGTCCTGCAAAGCGAAAATTGCCGAAACGTCTGGTATCCTCGGTTCGCAGCATCCCAATCACTATCTGCGAGATTCCAGTGCCGACGAGGGTATGATGTTCCTTGCTGAATAAACGGACTCATTCTTCTCCCGAAATATAATTACACAGTTTATGCCATAGCGACTGGGTGAAAGTTTGTTATTTTTGCATCTATGTGAATGGTTTCAAATGTATTGACCGACCTCCCGAACGCAGAAATGATCTCCCCTATAAATGTCGTTCTCATTTCGTTGTCCATTGAGATCGCATTCTCCCACTTTGGGAATAAAAATCTGGAATCATCATGGTCATATTCATTTACGAACTATTTACAGAAGTACAAGCAATAACGATACGAATAAAAAGGAATAAAGAAATTATAACTGTCGTCACGGAATGAACCGGGGAGCTAACGTGAGTAATCGTACTGAGATATCCTGCAGGTCTAACATTCCACCTAGCGAGTCGTGAGCAATGATGTCATGAGGTGTTCAATGCCCAGACGTCTGGACCGCGAGTCGTCGGGGAAAGTCCCGAAAACATATTGTGGCCCATGAGGAAGTCAACTCGTCTGAGACCTCCTCGTTTCTCACTCTCGTATCCTTTGGAGTTGTGACGTCGGTACCGCTGCTCGTACGCAGCGGTGACTCTCCGCCTTTCTTTCGCGCTCGGCAGCGCATGGAACTCCTGCGACGACACATTGGCCCGGAGCGTGCTGTAGATAGTGTCGAGCACATCTCCGACAGTGACGCATCCATCGCGCGCTGCGGTGACCGTAACATCCCAAGGCATATGTGGGGAGCGCAAAGTAACTATGCTGAGCGGGGGGCTCGTTGCAGGCTCTGCTAGAGCGCGGCGGGGAAGCTGCCCATGTTGCATAGCGATGGTGGAAGGATGGAGTGATATGTCCCAGTTTAAGATGGGAGACTGTGAGAATTGGAGAAATGCATGCATGCGCACAGCGCGCGGTGCGGTCGGTCGCGGTTTGTTGTACGGAGCAGCGTATGGGCTGGGTCCCGGGAGGCCCATCGCGAACGACGGAGGAGTCCGGAGACCAGAGGACGACAGCGGCGATGCCCCTACCGACAATGCGGGCGTTGGGGGCGTCATCGGAGCGTAAGATTTGGTTGTTCGAGAGAAGCGGACGTGTTTTCCAGGCATTGCAGAGGAAATATGGTTGTGGGTTAAATGGAACAGCTAGAGACATGGCTTTTATGCTACTTCTGTATTCTGAGACGAATCGTGCCAGTGTATGTGATGACTCGTGCTCCAATGTACCGCCTCGTCGCTTCACACAACTGACAACTAAAAAAGGATTCATATCGCGTGCTAAGGTTTGACTGGTCCTATAATACTGCTTTAGGAAATGTTTGGTCGAATGAGCATGCGTGTGTTTACTCCTGGGGAAGTCCATTTTGTTTAATTAACGCCGAACCACGCATGCATTGCTCTTGAAGATAAGCTTCTCCAAATGACAGTACTGCAAAAGGCGACCCCCGACGTCGGTTCCGAACAAATATACGGCTACGGAATCGCTGCGGAAAAAAGGAGGTTTCAAATACGAAAATTTAGGCTCTGAGGGCAGCTAATGGACGAACAGAATGAGCTCGCGTTGCCTGACCCCACCAGGAGAGCACAGCCCTCGGATATCCCCTCAGGTCATGAGAACGCCGAGCTCACCGGCTGATCATGGGGTGGGAGCGAGCCGTCATTTAGTGCGGAGTCGGCTGATGCGCTAGGGTTCCAGTACATAGCCTGCATGACGGAGAGCGCCAATGACCCCCACGTTTAACAGCTTCAAGACAGCGCCTTGGAGGATCCCGCGGCCGACGGACGAAAATGTTACGCAGTGGGGATCTTCCATTCTGTTTTTGGTAACTGCTCTGGCGTCAGAGAACCACTGTCATATAGATTAGAGCAACGTTGCGAAAAACCCCATTCTACTTGGAGCCACAACGCCACTATCAAGAGAATTGAACCGACCGTCCCAAGCCATCAGTTCATCCTCCACAAAGCTGTTGAACACGTCATCGAATAACTGACACTCAACGGCGAACAAGCGCATTACGGGCACATGGGTACTGAAGGGTAGATACGGCTGAGGCTGTGGGCACTGCCTCCAGGCCGACAAGTCGTGAAGCGTTAATTGGGTCGATATCAGATATCATCACGGGCAGCTGATAACAGAACACCACCTCGGCATACGTAGATTGGTGTATCGAAGCGTTAACCTAGCAGAGGCCACAAACGAAGGTTTCTATGCATACGACAGTTCGCGTTAAGCTAAGTACAACCCGCAGAGACGTAAGTACATTCAAACAGGCTAATCCCCGATGATCCGATGACGTACATGTTGCGGAAAAGACCGGTTGATCGCAATTAGAGTCTAAAAATCCTATTATCTTCGGGGACTAATTCTATCTCGGATATCTATCGTTACAACAGTGTATTAGTACTTTGTCGACAAGACTTGTCCATACCGTAAACCAAATAAGTAGAGATAAGATAAACAAATTCCCGTAAGATGGGTCATACTTTTTCGGTATCGCAAGCTTGGATTCTCTAGGGGTGTCCTGCGCGTTAGTTTGGCTGATTGTGCGTTGAAGGCTTGATGAGGTTGTTCGATGCGCACGTCGATGGTATGATTCAATGAAGGGTGAGCTATCTACGCATCAGGACACGTTGAGCTCCCAGATGTCTGGTCCCTTGAGGGTTCCCGAGAGCCCCATGAATCGATTCCTGCCCATCAGAAAATCCACTCTTTTTACACCCTTGCTCTCCTCTAGTTGACGGGAATCAAGGTCTTCAATACGTCCGCATCGGCGATAGTAAGCTGTGTTCACATCCAGAGTCGCATCTGGGGAAGACAGCTTCCCGTATTCTGTGGGATGGACAGGAATGCGTAGGACACGGTAAATGCACTCGAACACATCTAGGACAGTGACAAAACCACCGGACCCTGGCGATGGCAAGATGGTAATAACCCATTGGAGATGGGGACATATCACATGAAGGTTTGGTAGAGGTGGATGGGTTGCTGGTTCGGCGAATTCCTCAGGCGAAATCTGGTTGTTCAGCGATGAGGAAGGTAAGGAGACATCGTAGTGAATGGAGGGATCGTCATAAGGAGAGAACGCAAGGAGAAAGTGAATGTGCATCTCTCCTGGGAGCACCTCAGGTACGGGGCTAGATTTTGGCTCGAATATTGGGCGTGTGGGGAACATAGGGGTTAACTTGAGTGGTGGTGGTGTCGGAGGTGCTGATAATGAAGGTAGCGAAGATATGGAGTGGGTGGGCGATGGCGTTGGTGGGGTGGACGAAAATATTGCATTGGCGGGAGCAAAGTGGACGCGTCTCATGGTGGCAGTGGGGAGCGGGACTTTTCATAGTTGAACGTTGATATATAACATTTTCCCATCGGTGTATTGTTTGAGCCTAATGGAGGTATCGAAGATGTACAACTAGGATTGTGATAAGTATTGATGCGTCAGGAACATGGGGATGATCTACATTACCGGATGGCTGTGAACAACGGGCAGTTGGCTTGCACCTGGACGAACGAGAGTACCCAACGATAAAGGGACGAGGAGAAATCAGTGGACATTGAAGACTTTGCATTGAGGGTACTAAGTACGTACCAGTACAAATCTTGATTGATCGCGGACTCCGGATCATACAGTGACGAGTGATTGTTTCGTGAACAGAGTTGATAAGTAAATGTCGACAGTCTTTGCTCCGTTGCGCGCTGATGGCCTCACTCGGCATGAACGGCGAGCCGTAGGCGGACAAGCACTGGCATGCTGCCGTTATCCTGGATCGTCAACGACCAACAGGGTTCCGGCCGATCTGCAACACCATTAGAAGGCGCTGCAATTACCAAGGCAACTTCACATGGTTCCCGGATGCTGCGATCATGGGATAACGTAGTAATCTAAGAGCGTGAACGGCATACTTACGACAGGATACGACGTGGTGCTTGGACGGGTTTGACAATCGTGAGAGAGCAAGAGAGACTGGGAAGAGCGGACAAAACCGTAGAGCGAACGTTCTAGCCGATACTTGTGTGAGGTCACCTAGGGTATCAACCCCAGGCAAGAAGAGTGGAAACCAAGGCTTTTTACAACGGCCCAGAGTCAGTTATCGAGTGAGGGAGGGGTTCGCGCGCCAGGCTTTACGCGTTAGGCTTTATGAAACTGTTCGGAACGTTGAGCAAGGTTCACCTGTGACAGATGATGGCAATTGGCAGGACTCGGCCAGGGGAAAATATCCAACCGGGTTGCCGTCAGTCCACGTGTCAATGAGCCAAACGAACAAATCACGTGTTGCCTATTCGAGTTATGAGTGCCAATTGAGTGCCAACTAATTGCAGACTTCAAAAAGCAGACATGCTTGAGACTTGCCTCATGCCGTGCGTCGGTCTTCCCACCAACAGTCGAGGTCAGGCGCATGGCAATTGAGGCGTCTTACATCTCTCTTGGTCTGCGTTCGGACGAAACCCACCAATTTCTCGAATCTTGGCAACACCAACCTCAAGAAGGGACCCGCCGTGTCCTACTTTCGGAACCGTAAACCAGTAGGTAATAAAGTCAAACCGTGGTTGACTATCCTTTACATGACTATCAGTTACCGAGGCAGATAGTGATAGAAAAGGGTATTAACCCCACTGGTCTTTTCTAACATTCTGTAGCTTCCAACACAATAATTGATCCAAAACAAAAAAAAACATTCTGTAGTCGTACAACATACGCGATACATTTAACGATCTAATGAATACTTCTCCTGGTACTTCTCCTGGTAGTACTGCTATAAGCCACGAGCTTGATATGAATACAATAAGTAATATGGGTGGGCCGAATCCAATGCAAGATATTGCAAGTGGACAGACAAGTCTGGTGAGTCACGGAGAAATATGAAGCTTCCAAATGCTTGGTTCTACCGTAGGAGACAGACCGATGAAGCGATGTTGGAGCCTCAAAAAGTCAACGCGTCTCCTCACGTCGTTTGTATCCTCTCCTGGACGGCCACGCCGAATATCCAGCGACTCGTCCACTTCGGACTGGCGCCTAGCAGTTTCAATTTGGTACTCTTCGTCAGTCGTAGGTTGACGCAGATTTAGGTGAAGTCCTTGGAAGACATCTGCAACGGTGAGAGCAACATCTCCATTTCTGTGAATGGTGATTTCCCATGGGAACGCTTCGCATGCCAGCGTGATGCAGGAAGTAGGAGGAACTATTGCGGGCTGCTGAAATAAGGGGTTGGACATCAAGGGCAGGGTCGTGGTCGGATTGTTAGACAGATCGAAATGGAACTGGTCCTTCATGAACCCACGGTCGTCCCTAAATTTGAGCAGTCGATGAATTGACAGAGGGAGAGTCGGCCCCTTGTCAGGGAGCGGGGGAGTGGGTTGTGGTGAACTTCTAGGTGAGTATGTGGGAGAGTAAAACTCATTATGGGAAGTAAAGCGAACGACCTTGTGTTGCATGCTGGTTAGGATTGAATCGTAAGTAACATCGATGAGGCGGACAAGGGTATAAGACAGAGCCGCTAGATGAAATGCATATTTATGTATTAGCAGTCGAGTCAGAAAAGTAGAGAGGGAAGTAAATGCGTTGTACGCTAAGGGTCTTCGAAAACCAGATACACCCCGAATATGGCAGAACAGCGTGACCACATTGAAGCGTTAATGGGGTTACGGTATACCCGATTGGAAGTCCCGATTATCTAGGTCCAGAGGCGAACGAGCTCCTGAGGGCAAAACTGGCAGCCCCGATTTACCCCGAGCGATCCTGTGACGACTTCAGGGAACACCCTTGTCTATATGTGACAAGGCCCGCCTCTGCCTTACACATCTGGTTTTGTGGCTTCGCAAGGGAAGGCCTACAGACACCTCTAGCCTGGCACTGGGATTTTGAGATAATATACGAATCTGGACCAGGAGAATTTTCACTAAATAATTTTCCACACTGACCAGAAATGATTTTACCTGAACTTGGACCCACAATGATGATCTCCGCATGGCCAGTTTCGTCAATCAAAGGCTTGGTCGGTGTCATTTGTCCCTGGGTTTTCCCCTTCGCCGTCGGCTACAGATTGATATCGTCCAATCAATGTGATGCGAGTCCAGGTCCCGAGTCTATTTGGCTCGGGAGTCCTTGATCGGAAGAAAACACGAACACTGGAAAGGTTGGTGAGTACCTATATATGTTAAATGTGGCCTGAGACACGTGGTTAGATCGATCAAAGGTTGAAAAAAAAACATTGTCAGAGCTCCAGTGTGGAAAGCGGTGAAGCACGCCGGTTGGTCGGGATAGCAGTTGACTAAGGAACTAAGCACCCCCGAATAATGTTCATAAGCGGCCGAAAGTCGGCTACGCTGTTCACGAAAGAGTTTACGATGTGATCGGTGTCGGACGGCTGTCTTCTAAGAGTCCCGACAAATGTTATGAAGCCGTCGAGCTAACCCGCCACCAGCCAGCTCACAAGAAAGAATATACGGATCAATTACCTGCATTGCACGCTAGAATGCAAGGACGTACTTGGACGTAGGGCGTGGTTAAACAAGCGTATTCGTAAATTTGGATCCAGAAAGCCTGCGATGTTTCTTGTAATCACAGCGGTATCCAGACTATCTGATGCACAAGCAGCCTCGCTATAGTTGTATTGTAGGCAATACTAGATTCGAGAAAGCTTTCCAACCGTAAAGGAAGTAAATATTCTCCTGAGAATCCGTCGATTGGGACGTAAGCACCGGGACAAGAATCTATGATCTGAAAGACCAGGTGCCAGAATGTCGCCCAAGGGCCAAAATACATATCGAGGTAAGCCATGACACCGTTCGCAGTAGTCCGTTTAGGCTGTCGGTCCGAGCAATGAGATCGCCATGACAAGCGACCGCTGATTACCTTGCATTCCAAGTCGTTTCGATTCGACTCGGAGTCAAAGCACAATCGTGGTTCAAACTTCAAAGTTTAAGTTCAAATTTTCCCTGCTGACTCAGCCAGACGAAACTTCGGCCAGAGTGTTTGAACTGTCATGTTCAATCCTCTCAAATCCACGGTTTGGTTCCAAGTTATGGCTGGTCATTAGTGCCTCTGATATGTGAGCACTCAATAAACAGAGTGATTGTTATTGCTTCATGAGTTGAACTGAAATAATGCCGTTTGGATTTTACAGGCACTTATTTCTGAATTTTGTCTGGCTTCAAACTGATTGGCCACCACCCTTGCCGTTTCTACCCTGATTTTTGCAGGAAGATTGCTCATGCCATTGACGATGGTTCAATTATCGGCTGCCTCAACTTCTTTTCCACCTAAAATCTACCATTTCCCCACTGGGTTCTGCCGTCAGGCGGCCGTGACGTACCTCTCGGCCGATTTTCTTCTGCAAGACGCTCGATTACCCCGATCATCATCATCAGCCAGCAGCATGTTTACACCTCCTCCAAAACCTTCATGTAGATCAAGCTCAACGAGCCCTGTTCCGTTCAGAATGAAAGCATTGGCTACATTCCTTTCGCTCTGCTCCTAACGAGTAGCCGTCATTTTGGTCGCTCTCTTGCTTCATAGGAGACACGTTCTAGCACGTCAGGGATCTTTAGGAAGCTTCCTTTCTCAGATTCATAATTGGATAGTCTCAAGACATCGCATTGACTTTACTGTTTCTTCACCATCGTGCAGCATCCATGCGCTCCATTTAACTTAAACATTATGTTATAATCTCGGGTCTATTCACAGAGATGTGCTTTGACGAGTTGTGTGCAGTGACGGGATGGCGATGTTGAGATGGCATCAGCGGCTTCGCATCTGTCTCTCCACATCACGACGGTCCGTGACAGAGTTTCATGTCAAAGCTGATCCCCACTTGGTGTATTAAGTTCAAATGCATATAGGTACGTCAACCCCCCATATCCACTGGAATGTCAATTCAATGTGAATAATTTTATCAACCTTTCAATATACCTCTATGTTCCCCCCCCCCACACACACACACTGTGGACTGGTGCCACCGCGTGCCACTTTGTGAGTGTGGATGATTAGTTTGGAGATCCTTGTATCTCCAGTTGGCGGGTAGCACTGCCACAATTTGATTTGGCTTTTTTGACGGACCCTCAGTGTCTGGTGTGCAAGGGAGAGAGGCTAGTTAGAATATCATACAAATCTATACGTTCTGACGTTCATAATAATAGACTCACGCTGTCGACGGACGCATTATGGGTAGTATTTTCGTAGTCCGAGTCGTCGGAAACACTCCTATGCTGGCTCCAATCGGAGAACTGCTGTGTTCGATTCTTTACATATCGTGCCTTGAAGCTTGAAGGGACTGATAAGAGTTCGAATATTTGCCACGTCAAGTGGACGGTCATGCCAAGTTCATTTCTTGTACACGATGAAGGAGAATCTAGACACTGACATGATAACTGGCAGGCACTTCAGTTGTAGTCTTACTTTAACGTTGTGTTACGTGAACGAAGTAGGATCCGGAAAAACTAATTGCGGTAACAATAGTGATGGATATGTCAGCAGCGTAGACGGATTTCCCAGAAGTCTCAAAATGGATGAACGTTAACCTTCGGTCCCCCGTCTTCACTCACTCCACATTTTCACCAATGCCACCAGAGCTCACAAAGCCCAGACTCAAGCGACGTCCAAGTAAAAAAGATCTCGACGAGTTTCGCTTTGACAACGGCCACGCAAGGGAACTTGAACAGAAACGGAGTAGAGGTACGTGTTTGCGTGTCTCTAGGTTATTTTGAAGTTCTCATGTTCCATGTCTCCTTTTTTCAGGGGAGGTATGTGATGCACTCTAAATGCCACGTTAGTGATCCTATTGAAAGGAGAATAGGTCAGCTGTGCGGAGTGTCGAAGGTGCGTGCGATGATCGCAGATTTAGTTTGTGTCCGGTCCTCGCTCACTGGCACGTCAATCCAGGCTTAAGATAAAGTGCGACAAGAAGATTCCTTGTCAGTCTTGCCAAGTACGTCCCCATTTCCTGCCTCGGATGCCCCTCCACCAACCATACCGCCCTACACTTTTAGAGGAGAGGTTGCACAACGTTGTGCCCAAATGGTGAGTCATGACGATATTACCGTTCCTCTCTTATTCGCTCTCATGTCTTTATAGGCAGTCTATCAACTGGCCAGGGAACTCGGTACTCCCTATCACTAGCAATGAACGGCAGCGCGACATTAACATCGGTTGTAGTTTTGTGCTAGCAGCCACCGAACACCTTCATCATCGGGTTGCCAGGCTCAGTTCGCGGATAAGGGAGCTTGAAGATGCCCTTACGACGTTACATTCCAAACAATCGAGTGAATCACATCCGCTCCTTCATGAAGACCTCGTTGCAAAGGAAGAAGAGGGGGACTTGTCGATGGATGAAATAGTTGGAACAGCTGGACATGTGCCAGATATGATCGATGCATTAGGAACACTGTCAATATCTGACCATGGTATCTCACGTTTCTTTGGTCCCACTGGTGGTTCAGAGGTGTGATCTATCGTTCTCATTTTATTAGCATGAATCTAACACATTTATAGAGCCTATTGATCGTAAGCTGCTGAAATTAGCTAACCCTCCATGTTTATTCATTCGCTCGTAATTGCCCATAGTCCAATCACAACCTCATCCACGACTCAGGCTCACCTAAGAGTATTTCCTCCCAAGATTCTACATCAATGCAGCAAGAACTCGCTGTCTCCTCTCCTACCGGAGCGGCAGACCACGGGCTAAGGTTCTTCTCTCAATTCTTTCCATTCACGCCCCTCGGCCGGCCAACCGACGTGCAAGAGCTCATCGAGAGCCACCTCCCATCCTGGGAACGCGCACAAGAGCTCAGCAAGATCTATCTCGAGCAGGCGTCATGGCTCTTCCAGGGCGTCACTCGGATGCAGCTTATGGAAGACTTGCTGCCTGTCGTCTACCGGCAATGGTCGTCGTCAGCGGAAGACAACCTCCACCTCGACTCGAACCCCGGCGCAGCGCCAAATCACGCAGGTCCGCATGATCTTGGATTGGTGTTCGTTGTGTTTGCGGTGGCCGCATTGGTGCAAGAGGAGCCGTCCGATGCGCTTGGTGAGCATTACCACCAGATCGCGAAGGCAGCGTTAGGGTTGCAGCCGGTGCTGGAGAAGCCGTCGATTGTGACTATCCAGGTGTTGCATTTGATGAGTATCTATAATGCGATGAGTGGGAACGATTTGAAGAGTGAGACGAGTATGGAGTTGACATGGTCCTTGGTGACGCTGGCAGCGCATCTATCGCAGACGGTATGGGCCCGTTTTATCTTGGGTTTCTCCTCGTTTTATTGATGTGTCCATCAGATTGGACTGCGTGCGTCGATCAATTGGATTGGGTGCTGATGGCCCGTTAACAGTTCCAACAGATCGTGACAGCGCGCGTTGGGGTCTGTCTTCAAAGATGGTCCAGCGTCGCCGCCTTATCTTCTGGGACCTCTTCGTCGCCGATGCATGGCAGGTTGGTTTCATTCTACCTCAGCCTCAATATCCCTCCTGCTTATCACCCAACTTTCGTAGAGTCTCAACACCGGACGTCCGCCCTCCTTTTCTTTGGCCTATATCGACTGTGCATTTCCTCAGCCTGAAGATGGCAGCTGCCCGGAGGAAAGCTTTTCATCACCATGTATGTTCACACATCGCTCGTATCCTCCGGAATGTGATTCCGATTCTTCTTTCACAATAGTCGGAATCTGGCAATTCAGATTCGCGGGGGAGTGCGTAGCAGACGTTGCTGCACGTACTCTTACGGCTGATGCACCGAGCTACGCAACAATCATGGAGCTCGACAAGAAAGTGCGAGAGTTTCCACTACCAGAAGGCAGTTCAAGCTCGATCAACGATTTTACGACCTCATTTCAGAAATGTGTGTTGGAGCATGTCAGGGAGACCAGTGAGCATATCTTTTTGTATTTAGCGTTGAGAGGAATGTTTTAACTATTCATGCAGTCCTTCTTTACATCCACCGAAGCTTCTTTGCACAGGCGATCATTGAACAACCCTCGAACCCTCTGAAGAGCCCATATGCACATTCATTCTTGGCAGCATATCGTGCTTCATCCACGATCCTCAAATCTGTCCAGCAACAATTCGAAGTATGGCCGATCTCGTCTGCTCGGTTTTGGGTAATGTGGACCTTTGCATTCAGTTCTGCTGTACGTTCTTCCATCTTGTGTTATGCTTGTATTAATAGACCACTAGGTCGTGTTTGGGACTGTGGTAACACGAGGACCAAGATCACCCTTGGCGCAGAATGCGATGTCAGAGCTAGAGCAGGCGTGCGTTTTGTTTTCCAAGGCTGCTGTGTATAGCATTCGAGCTACGAAAGCGCTCGTACGGTCCTCTTCTCTGCAGTGACGATCTTTTGCATACTCACTTCGCTTCTTTTTCATCAGCCCATCCTTACGAGACTGCGCGAAAAGGCTCGGTCTGCGCTTGCAGCTGTCAAGGACACAAGTGCGGTTTCAGGGGATGAGGGTGGGATGTTGTGGGAAATCGAGCAGGGAGAAGACGAAGACGAGCTTTCGATCTTTGCTGGACACACACGCTTTGTATCCTCCTCGAACAGAGATAGGGATCAGCTTCTCTACGCTCCTCCCACCATCCCTCCTTCACAAGCATCAGTCCCCCACCATTCAAAGTTGGGGCCCATCCTTCAGTCAGCGCTTTCGGTTCCAACCCTGCCCAAGCAGGAGCACACACACACACATCAGGCTGGTGATTTCATGCCAGGTGGTAACGTGCAATATCCGTACGTCCCTTCGGAACGGACGCATCAGGTGGTGACACCCCCTTCATTATCCCCGTCGTACGGATGGTCCACTCAGTCCCCGTATCCCCAAGCGGAGCACCCTTCTCCGCCGATCTCCCAGGTGAACTCGAACAATTACCTTCATTCCGAATCCGGGGTTATGTCCACATATGACGCGCCTCATACTCGGTATCCTTCGCAGCCTCGGCCTCCATTCATATCTGCGTCTTTACCGCCAACCCAAGGACATCCTGGGTATCTCGCGCACCAGGAGCAGCCACCATCACAATCACAGAATTATCAGCACCAACGGCAGTATGCAACGCCGCCCACCTATTATGCATCCTCCCAAGGTGCTGGTGGTTCGCTTGCAGACCTGGGGATAGCGTCTCGCGATTCGAGGCTGGACGCGAGGTGGAGCTCGTTCATGGAAGACTCTGGGCTGCTGGATTCTTTCGAGCCTCGGTGATGATATGATGATAACGAGGATTTTCTTTTTTTTTTCTTTTTCATTTTTCATTTTTCATTTTTTATATATTTTATTCATTTTTTCATCTGAGATTCTATTCGCTATCAAATGTCGGTATCGTATCGCGCTGACGTTCGTAATGTGCATGTATCTATCATGATGGTCTCGTATCCAGTGTTCTCGAATCCTCGCTGGGTCAGGTTATTGTACTTTTCCGAGCCAATCTCAATGATATTGCATGAGGGAGGTCGATGCTTCCATGGTCATCATTTGAAGCGTATGATGGTCGATAGTTACTGATATGCGTCGGAGTCCCGTTCGATCTGAATATCAGGTATAACTAACCCTCGAGTCAACACTGAACGTTGCATCAATCTACTAGGCAATCACATCGCCATCACATGTCCTGATCGATATCATCGGTTGGGCGCTTAGCTTGGAACCTCAGCGTCCTACCATCATGTCAGCTGCTCACATCCCACAAGAGCTACTTGATGTTATCCTCCACGAGCTTCAGAACGATACACGTACTCTCAGAAGATGTGCACTGGTCGCGCGATGCTTCCTTCCTGCGTCTCAACGGCTGATCTTCTCAAGGATCTACTTGGATGCTTCCGCATCTGGCTTGACAACTTGCCAGAAGCTTCATGCCATTCTTTTACACAGCCCTCATCTAATCGAATATCCTGAAGCGCTCCACCTGCAGCTTCGATCGAACCCGCACAATCAGGGTAATAATATCCTTCCTGATACACTCTTGACATTATCACATCTACGGTATCTTCGACTGAGCGGCTCTGCTGCCTGGGAATCTTTACCGTCTGTTCAGCGGAATGCTATACGCAACGTTTTTTCTTTGCCTTGTTTGGTGTCCGTCTCTGTGGCTGGCATCCGAAGATTTCCCCTGGCTATATTGACATGCTATAGTCAGCTGACACACATATCGATCAACGACATCACTATCGATACATCAAATTCCGCAGCGCAGAATCATTTTCTCCCTTACTCTGTCCCGACTACGCACGTGGGACAACTGACAGCCTTATCCGGGGGAGAAGGAGAGTCTGGAGCTATCGCAACACGGACGCTTGTGCACTGCTTATCACAGCCCCGTTCCTCACTGAGCTTTTCCTCTTTAAGGAATTTCACAGCTGCTGTGCGTTTTGAGGAAGACGTCATTGCATACCAGAAAGTGATACTTTCATCACGGAGGTACCTGCAGAGCTTGACATTGTCCGTCGATTGTAAGGGTGAGAGAATGATAACAGTCGCATGGCTAGCCCATCCTGACCTATCTCTTTAGCGCCAGCTCAGTTCGCTTGCATAGATATCGGGCCACTATCAAATCTGCGCCACTTACGCATAACCATATTCGAGAATCCATGCTTATCAATGTGGATATTGCACCTGCTGGCTGGTGTTTCGAAAATCAACATGATTGAGGAAGTTGCTATCACGGTGTTCTTCTCTAATTTCGTCGAAGCCGCGTGGGAAGAGATCGATACCACCCTTTCGGAGCCAAAGTTTTCTTCTTTGCGTATGGTCTCACTCCGCTACTGGAAAAAGGAGCATGAGATACTGCTTCCAGAACGACGCTTTCCACACCTGGTGTCGAAAGGTATCCTGTTCGTTTTCAACGAGGGAGATCGCGTCTTTCCACGAAACTCTCAGGCTGGAGAACCCTCAGCATGACGTATGTTACATCCTTTTCGTCATCATACTCTGACACCGCCAATCCAACGTGAATTTTGATTTTAATGTATAGAGTTCGAGCTTCGTTTGGCTCACTTCAGAATGGTGTAGTTTGCACTGTGCATCCACCCATTGCTGACTACGAATTGAGACGAATCATTCGCATAATCGATTGAATGATGCGACGACAAGTTGATATTTTTCGTGTGCAGGCGGCATGAAATATGCCATTCAGGATGGAATTCGCAAGGCAGATCTAGAGCTGTGATGAGAAGATGAAGAACAAATGAAACTAGAAAATAAAGCAGGATAATACTGATCGAAAATGATGTCATGTGCATCTGCGTGGCTCAAAGACAGGCACGTGCTCACGTGCATATCATTCGTACAATTCGCACCAACGAATTTTGCGTCATTCTCATCATCGTCTTCTCCTCTTGTCACGCAGCACGGGTGCGGATGACTGCCACATTCGAACACCCGTTCCCAAATTCACCATCTTCCTTGAAATGTAACCCAGACTAGGATGCTGACAAATTGACTGCCACGCCTATCGGAGCGGCGTCTCGGTAATACGTGAGGGCTTGAACCCTTGAGCCCCCCGGTTCGAACGCGTTCTTCAATTTCCTCTACCAACAGAACACAGAACTTTGGACCGAACTTGAGGTTCGGCTCTGTAAAAGTCCCAAATTCAGGACCGAACTTTGACACCACTACCCAACATGCTCCGGAAATGTCCCTCCCCGTACAGCGTCCTGAAAGCTCCAACCCATAACACCTTACAACTGCTTCCGAAATGTCCGGGAGAACCACCCCGCACAAGTCTTCTCATAGAGCCCAAGCTGTGCCTCGACGTAACGCCGCTGCTTTCCTGGGTTTCCCGTCACGGAGTTGGGGTCGAGAGCTCTCGACCGTTTGCCAATGACTAACCCCCTGTCACGAGTTGCGCGTCCGATTTTCTCTGATACACGGGCGAAGGTTTGAGGGGTAGGAGCACCGGCATCAGAGAGTGCTTGTGCATGGCAATCGGGGGGGATGTAGGTGCCTGACGAGGTGAAGCATCTGTAGAGATGATGGTCGAGAATAACGAGGGGATTGTTCTTCTGTATTCATGCCAGGTAAGGACTCAATAAACTCAGTGTACTCGTCCGTGCGCCAGCAGTCTCTTATATAGGTGGGATGCTGGGGTCGAGGGAGTGTAACTCCTTGATAACGGAGGTATGCCATTCCTTGAGGATTACACGCGAAGAAGAGGAAGGTGGATGTGGTTCGTTTAATACCTCGATTCCGACTACATTGGGTGGGCGGACAAAGGGACAGATTGGAGGAAAGGAGGACGCAGAACGTGTATCGTGTGCTGGCGGTTGTCTTTAGAAGAAAAAAACATGGGTAAGTCAGATGTCCCAGCGTGCGCGTCATTATTTTGTTTGCCAGGGGCGGCATGCA
>QFEU01004752.1:0-18107 GCA_003316345.1 Tricholoma terreum | reverse complement strand
TAATGTGTCCCTAATCGCTCGAAACACGAAGGTTGACATCAACGCCAGTAAGAAATAACCTACGAACTTCATTTCAACTTTCGAGGACAGTATTCAATGAATCCGGCTGCTCACAGTTGGCCAGTTGAGCCACGGCCATGACGCTTCGAGCGTCTAGAGCATTGGAGGATGGAGACAAAAGGGTCAAAGGGACAAGACCATGGTAGAACCATTCTACTCCAGGATACAGCAAACAGGAGATAGCGCCGCCCACGGCCGAAACTGGGATGAACGTGATAAGTGCGGTAACATAATAGATAACGCGGTGTGCTGACGCGGTTCGAGATACAAAAACAAGACATTGTAAAATCCTGGAAGGGCAGGAAAGTTTGACATGATCAGTCTCGCAAGTAAGTCGAGAGACGGGAGTTTCGTATAATAGTTCACCACTTTTATTTATCAAACGATTTGTATTTTGAAACCGAACTAGGCTACATAAGGCTAGGCTAATCGTTCAAGCTTTTCAACTATTTCAAGTGCCGAATGTTGATGTCTACACTCTCAGTCGGTGGACAAGATGGATCTTGCGACAGTCCTGGATCCTCTGTCTTTGACTTGCCCATTCAAAGCTCATTAAACCCACAGGAGACGTCGCGGACACATCTGAGACTCACCATACAGTCCAGTCAAACTTCATCCCACAGTGATGGAGAGCTGTTCCCATCTTTCGTCGTCATATCTGGGGGATCAGGAGGGAATGCAATCTGCGCGGCCTTTGGGAATGCGTGTCACTACGTCTTGCCTGTTTCGGACGATGGTGGCTCGTCCAGTGAGATCATTCGTGTGCTAGGAGGACCGTCAATCGGTATGGCTAACGAGCCGCGCCTTCTTAAGATGTCCTGACTTCTGGTATGATTGACCCGGGCCAGGTGACATTCGGTCAAGGCTTATTCGCCTCATTCCATCAGTGCCTCCCGGCTCTCCATTAGACTCAATTCGTCGCTTGCTCGCGTATCGGCTACCTGCTCGGTGTCCTGAAAGAGAGGCCAGGGATGAGTGGCGAGAAGTTGTAGAGGGTCGAAGTCATCTTTGGACAGGGATTCCGAACGATAGGAAAGAAACTATTCGTGGTAAGAAAACTTCATTTTTAAGTGTACCATCATGAATTTAGTGCCCCTTGGCCGCTCAACCAGGTTTCCTGGTACACTTTGAAAGCGAGCTCTTGAAAAGAGCACATAAGAATTTTGACTTTCGCAATGGAAGGTCTGTCGATGCAATGAACTTCCTCGTTCTAGTAACTCACCCTGGCATAGCATAGGTAACTATTTTCTGGCAGCAGCACAGGGATTTTTCCGGTCTCTACCCTCTGCCATATTTCTTTTCTCCTCCATTACGAACAGCCAGGTTATCTACTTTATTTTTCGTTCCAGCTACCACCTGAGCTCAAGGCTATTGTAGGCCAATATTCTACCCGTAATCATCACCAATCACACGGTGACCATTGCTGCCGAGCTGGTGAGTTGTTACTCTTCCCTTTCATAAGCGCGCGTCTTAAATTGTAGATATTCTTACAAAGGAAGATGGAAGGAAGCTCGTAGGTCAATGCGAAATATCACATCCAGTACAGCAAGCATCGGCACCGATCGACATCACAATATCGGATCCATATTCACCTGTAGACGGGATGGGTGAATTTATCACCCAGCGACAAAACGTGATGTTCGAGCAAGACTCCAAAAAGGAATACGATGCACTAGGGTCGTCGATATCTCGTAGGCTTCAGAGGTTCAAGAAGCATTATCTATCTTACTATCTAACTTTTAGGGTTGTACTATATCAACGCATATGGAATTGAGATCCATCCTTCTCCGAATCCTGATTTTCTATCTTCCCTTGCTTCGAAAGATGTCTTGGTATATTCTTGTGGCTCCCTCTGGACAAGGTAAATTCCACCTTCGCATACATATCGTGACGCTTATCGATGTGGTTCTATGATAGCATCATTCCATGCCTAGCACTACGTGGAGTGGCTGTGGGGATTGCTCGTTCACCCTCTCTACGCGCGAAGATCTTACTTTGTGAGTTGATCTTCCTAAAAGTAGACTTCTCCCTGACAAACTTCCAGTAAACTGCAAGAATGATCGTGAAACGGATGGGTATACAGCGGCGGATTACATTCAGTAAGGAAGCAACGTGTGCATCCTGGTTCATCACACAGTTGACGTTTCCGATTCCCTGACTAGCACAATTGTCCGCACTCTCAACGCTACATACCACAATCAGTCATATGGCATCGGGAACACTCACACAACCTATCCTGTGTCTGCGTTCGTTACGGATCTAGTTTATCTGAAAGACTCGGAGATAGATATCGATGTCAAGCAGATCAACGTGAGTACGGGGTACCATAACTAGGTCTACATCCTTATATCTGGTCGAACAGTCGCTAGGTGTTAAGTGCACTGAAATCGGGGCTACTGATGGGCACGCGACCACCTTTGACACCGAGAATGTCAGGGAAGCAATTCGGAGCATAGTGGGAGACACCTGAAGGGGATATGCGTGATCAGACTCTAGATTTTGTTCTGCGAGTAGGCGCCTCGTGTATGGCATGGGGACTAAGTACAGTATGGGATAGCAATAATAACCGTCTTTGACTGAGAGGGACATACAATCCCCCTCTGCTTCTCTACTGTCTGCCAAAGGGTAAATAAAGACGTCTCCTATCTCACAACTTAACCGATCATTCGAGTGGTCCTACGTTGTCCAGACCCGTTTCACCCATGTCAAAAGCAGGTGGCGATCCAATGAAACCCGCCGAAATCTGTTCGTTGTTGACTTGATTATCATACACAGCAACAGGTGGACGTAACCTGATTTTGACTCTTCTCCAGTGAATGGCGCCAGCGATCCCGTTGGACTCCCAAGACGCCCCCAGCACAATGATAGCAACCTCTCATGCATGTTATCGCACAAGAAACTCCAACGACACAGCAAGCACCATTATTCACAACTTACTAGCGAAGATGATCCAGGCACTTCAAGTTCCCGGAGTATCAGTCCTGACGGTTCACACGATCGTGAAACGCCCGCAGATATCGTAGAGTTCGTCGACAACATCACTACGGACTCTGAACAACCACGACACGTTCACTTCCGCTCTCGCGTTCGCATAAGCTCAGGGTTTAGTCGACGCCGTCGCAAAGATCTTCTCAGCAGACAGGACGCATTCATCTCCATTTCCTCGGACTCGTCATTGTCTGGCTCTCCCTCTTCCTCCATCTCCGCGCCCCTCCGTTCACGCTCAGACGACGAAGCTAATAAACCTGGCTGGGGGCCTCTGGGTCAGCGGGTGAGTCTTCTTGCGCACAAACCTCGACAGCAGAGAAGACAAAGTCTTCCGAGAGAAGAGCATGATGCGCAGGTTATTCCGAATGAAAGAACACCCTTAAGAGGCTCATCCCCGCTAACTGCCTACATTGAAGGAGAGGATGCGTATGACGAAGAGGCGGACGAATCTGATCAGGAGCGGGGACGGGAGATTGATGCAGTTTTTGGCACTTGGCCGCAGAGGTTGGCGAATATTCATGTACGTCCGCCACCGCACAACCCTGAGCATCTCTGTTAACATTGATAAATTCAAGTGGTGGTGGTGGCGACTGGAGCCTGTAGTTTGCTGTCGATGTTTGACTGAATCCGACACAGAATAATCCCGCCCCTCCCTCCGGATCACCTGGGTAGCCAGTTCCATAAGTCCTTGTCAAGGAGCCCGTGTTATGCAGATTTTGTTCGTAGTAGTAAATGACAGTCTTTGTTGCACGGTTTACAAGTGGTTGCTCGATGCTTTCTACAGACAAGACATCTATCTATCTATACACTCCACAAACTCTGCTGTCTATTCAGCTTACGACCTGTTGTTCGGCATCACCATTGTAGGTGGTAGCGTCGTTATCGGAGGTAATAAGCTAGCTGCCGCCTTGCGCGACAGTTGGATGAGTAGTTGGTCCATCACGACAATGGCGGCCATGGCTTCCACAATGGGTACGGCCCGAGGAACTACACAGGGGTCGTGGCGACCTCTAGCAGCTAGGGTACCGGGAGTACCATCATATTGGGCAGTCTTCTGTTCCTGGGAGATGGTCGCAGGGGACTTGAAGCCAATACTGAAACGCGTCTCAGCACAGGCTGACGGCAAGTCAAAATATAGCTAACCGGAAATAGATAGGCTCTCCATTTGTGATACCGCCCTGAACGCCTCCACTCCAGTTCGAAGTCGTCCCAAGCGTGCCGTTTGATCGACGAACGAAGGGATCGTTATGCTTGCTTCCAGCAACTTCTGTTCCTCTAAATCCGGAACCGATCTCGAACGCTTTCGTAGCTGGAATAGAAAGCATCGCATGACCAAGGGTGGCTTCGAACTTGTCAAAGACGGGTTCTCCTAGGCCTGAAGGAACGTTGCGGATGATACAGGTCACAGTTCCACCGATAGAATCCTGGGCATCCTTTGCCCGGATGATTCGCTGTGCGATGACAGTAAGCAATCGGAAGGCGATTACTATGGAACCTTGATACCTTTGTCATTCGCTCAGATGTTTCAGGGTGAGGGCAACGTGTTGTATATTTGTCAACCTCCTCTCGAGTGATCGTCGTGATGAGGTTTCTGAAATCCTCCGAAAGCGCATCTTGCGCCTCATCGTTGTCTTCATTATCATCTGAGGGAGGTGAAGCAACAGTCGAGGGGAGATGAATTTTGCCGACGGACGACACGAATGCCACGATCTCTATCCCATATACCTGCTTCAGGTATTTCTCGGCGATAGCACCTGCGGCAACTCGTCCTGTACAGGGCAAGACTTAGTATGCTCTCTAGCCAGGGTGAAATTCAGGTTAGATACCGATAGTTTCACGTGCACTGCTCCGACCTCCCCCACTGCTAGCCTTGATGCCGTATTTCTCCAGGTAAGTATAGTCGGCGTGACTTGGCCGCGGGTAGAGATCAGTCTCGGAATAGTCGTGGGGCCGTTGATCCTCATTCTTCACTAAAAGTGCAATCGGTGTACCGAGCGTCACACCGTGTTCTAGCCCGGACTGGAGATGCACCAGATCTTTTTCATCCCTCTAATCGCAATATGATAAGAAAAGTTAGACCCGAATCGGATTGATGAGATACTTGCTGGTGTCGTAAGATTGCTTTGTCCAGGCCGCCTTCGAGTCAGCTGCACCTGGATATCAGCTGCAGACAGTTCCAATCCCTACGCAAAGATTATAAGGGTGACAGTCGAGCGCAAGACTCTCCGCACCGGTGGACACCCATCGATGATTGCACCGACTGACGCACAGTGACTTTCACCATAAGTTGTAACTCTGAAGAGAGTTCCGTATGTCGACATTATTATTTTTTGGTGGGGAGAATTGGGGGAACAAGATAACAGGGTAGATGAAGATGGATGTCGGACGCTGGACTTTTTATACAGCAATGAATGGTAAAGATCTGTGATATGCAAAGAGCCGAATGGATGACTACCAAGAGGCAGTGGTGATAATTTTAGTCGCCGGAGGTTTGACCACATCCATTCACCACCTCACCCATGGCTGCTCTCCCACTTCAACCTTCGACGACGGGCTCTCGCTCCCGTCCACAGGCGCGCAAAAAACCAAACGATGACGCGTCTTATTTCGGTCCTCCATTACCGGGATCTGGTGCGGCAGGGACCAAACGACAGGCAGCTGACAAGGTGGAGGGTGAGCCAAGGGGCAAAAGGAAAAGAACTGAACAGACTCAGAGACACGATGTCGTCGAGAACGAGCCACGGGCTTCACTGGTAAGAGTCTACAGCCATCCGTGTTTCACATGTCTGACGTTGAACAAAGGTTGAGTTTGTCAAGATGCCAACATCTGTACTGTATCGCTATCTAACGCAATTTGACATCATCCCCCCTGTATGGCCTCCGCCTCTATCAGCCGAGGACCCTCCCCAACCCTCGTTCCTCGAAAACCCGTTCCGCCAACCATCGCGTGCACCAACTCCATTGCCGATGACACCGGCGAACAGGCCGCGCCGAGAATCAAAAGACCAGGGTCGAAGACGGAGCTCTCGACTGATCGAGGAGGAGACTCGCAGTCGCCCTCCCATACTCGCAGACATAGAGGAGCTCCACGTCGTGCTCGCGGGTATTGCAGAACGGCATTTCCGAGATGTATTGGCTATAGGTGGGAGGGAGGAAGTGGATACGTTGGCTTCGTTTATGTGTGCGGTGGAGAGGGCGAAGGGTGGTAGGATCAAGTGTTGAGTGTACATGGTAATATTATATATTAGTACGCTCGGTTAAGCGATCTTATCTTATCTGGCAATTCGTTGCCATTCTTGTTGCCTTGGAGACCTTTGACAACGACCTTTTTACTCTGGCCTCTCCAGGTTTATGGCACTGGGCGAAGCCACCCAAGGCCATTGTATCTGCGAGCCTTTGGGCGTGCGGTTTTCATGTACAATCGCGCTCGCCTTTAAAAACTGATTCAGAGCAGGCGTACCTTGGTCCAACGGACAAAGGAGTTACCCGTGGTGGAATGATCATGTACGGATACCTATTACGGATGGCGCTCGTGCACATTGGATCGTAGCAACCATTCCATGGGGCAACATATATAAACGGAAAGGGATCTGCTGTCTGGAAAGTCTCCTTCCTTTCTTCCTTTTCTCATCTCCTTTTACTTTCCTTCCTTTCGCAGCAGCGCTGCCTGGCTCTCCCTTTGTAAGTTCGTCTTCTCTATGCTTATCCGTAGTTCCTCAAGGCTCTTTCCATGTAGTCCTGCGTCAGCTTGCGGTCTCTGCCTACACCACTCTTTCTTCTAGGCTTCAGCGAAGTCGCACCTGGCTTTTTGTTTTTTGCGCCATGAAGATCTCTTCCCTGTTTTCATCATTTGCCATTCTCCTTCCTCTTCTATCGCAAGCCGCAGACGCTAGCTTCCCGGGTCTGGTCTCCCGCCAAAACGGTGGACAACAAGGTGGAGGTAGGAACGGGGATAACAACAATGGGGGTGCCGCAGGAAATGGCACTAACACTGACAACACTGGCAATAACAATGGCACGAACACTGGTGGAAACACTGGCAACGACGGCCCAAACAACGGCGGCGGAGGAAATGGGGACCCTCAAACGTCTCTCAGTTCGTCAGAGCTCGTGATCGCTTTGAACCGCTTTTCTTACTGTACCTTTTTCCAGCTCTGGATCCTGCTGTAGTTGCCCCAGGTTTCGCAAATGATGGACAGGACGTCCCTGCCGCTGGTTTGTACCTGCGTTGAATTAGATTTACATCCTCACCGACCCATTTACCAGGTCAAGTTGCATCTTTAACCTCGACAAACAACTTCATCAATTTCTGCCTTACCGTACCCAATCTTCCTATCACGAATGGGAAGCAAATTGCGACAGGTTCATGCAATCCGGCTCCCATGGGTATCATTCCGTCCTCAAGCAACATGCCTTCCTCGAAATTCACCAACCCCAAGAACGGCGACACGATACCTGCCAACCAGGCCTTCACGATTCAGATGGCCATCAACAACCTGGTAACCGGTAATTTCGTCAACGCCCAGGAGAACTACTTTTCTGCTCCTCAACAGTTGAGCAATGGGGTCGTCACTGGCCACTCACATGTCGTTGTACAATCCCTGACCTCTCTAGACCAAACAACCCCCGCAGACCCTGCGAAGTTCGACTTTTTCAAAGTATGTTTGCATTTGACAGCTTCCTTCCTTTGGTTTGATTAAACTTTCAGGGGTTGAATGATGCCGCCCAGGGCGGTGTCCTGTCGGCCAATGTGGGCAGCGGTCTTCCAGCTGGCACGTACAGGCTCTGCTCAATCAACACTGCGGCCAACCATCAACCAGTCCTGGTACCCATTGCACAGCACGGCTCGCTAGATGATTGTGTCTACGTAGGTAGTTTCGCATTTTCATGGCATTCGGCTGCTCATATCACGCTTTACAGTTTACTGCATCTGAAGGTGGTGCAGCTAATAACAACGGGGCCGCAAACAGTGCCACCGACACCGGTGGAAATACAGGCACTGGTAACAACACCGCCACTGGTGGAGGTAACACTAATGGTGGTGGCGGGAACAATGGCGGTGGCGGGAACAATGGCGGTGGCGGGAACAATGGCGGTGGCGGGAACAACGTTAGTGGAATATACACTCACCGCTGTGTTTGCCTCTGACCTTTCTTTAGGATGGTGGCAGGAACCAGGGAGGGAGGCGTGGCGTTCTTCGCCGGAGGTTTTTCCCCCGTCGACACTAAGGAAATATCTACTTCCCCCTCCTTTTTCGTTCGGCCGTTTCTCTAGTGTACTCTTAAAGTTCCTCCGTCTGGCATAGTTCCTAGTTATTCGATCATGGTCAGACAGTAATACAGAGAAAATTAATCCGAGGTTAGCCAGACAAACTCGTTGTGTGATATGAGGACTTCATGATCACTGACACGCAAGTAATGAACACATTAATTGGTTACATTGTCCATATTCAGGATAATGGATGATACAAGTGTCTTCTGCGGTCACAATACAGAGATGTTCCACGCCATTTCAGGTGTCCTGTACATAATTACCTGATACGGTCGTGGAGTTATTAGAAGAAGAGGAAAGCCGGAGTGCTCATCGACCTACCAGGAAACACGCCCTGCCTACCGTTCAGCCGTCCGGTCCACCAGTCCTCGGTACTGGTGGTCCGCTCGATAATTTCTATCCGGTCGCCTGTCTTAAACGACAGATCTCCGTCCGCCTGGTGTTGTGTGTAATGTCATATGAAATGTGATAATTAAAAGGAGCCTTACTTGAGCATCAAAATCATACAGTGCAACGACATGCTGGACTGATGGTCTTGGCTTTGGCTTCAATGGAGGAGGCGGCGGAGGCGCTCGTTTGGCAGCAGCCTGCGCTGCAGCGCCATTTGAATGAACTGCAGGGGTATATGAAGGTGGTGGGTCTACGTGAGTAGCATTGAGCGGTGGCGGTGGCGGAGATTTCTTGAATACAGCAGAACTGGAAGACGGTGTCCGTGAGGGAGATAAATGTGAAGTCGAATTCACAGAGGATGTGGTGCCTGCTCGGCTCAGAGTGCTTTGACTACGATTCGCTTGTACGAGTTTGGCTGCACGAATATGTTATTTAGTTTAAAAGGCCAAACGATATAACAAAGTTCAGACAACGAACAGACTGAGATGATTCGTTTGATGATATTGAGGTTCTCAATCACATTCCACGCATCAGTTCGTTTCTCCTCGTAGGTTTCTGCAATCTGTGCGCCAGGCACGTTTGTGATGTCGTATTTCGCGTCATCTGCAAAGCTGTTCATCTTTTCCAACATGAGGTAGTAGATATTCAACCTTTCCAGGCATTGTAAGGCTCATTTGATGGATGATCAAGAGTGAGGAGCGCACTGCATATAGAACAAAGAATTGAAAAGAGGATCGATGAATTGCGTGGCGAGAGTCATGAACCGTGGCATGTCTGTTTTCAAGGCATTATTGATATAATCGTATTCATTGGTCGCCAATTCGAAGTCTTGCTCCAGCTATCCGGGCCAGTGAGCTCGAGAAAGAGATGGTGCACAAAACATACCTTGAACAGGTTTTTCTCATCACTCAAAGACTTCTCCTTTTTGTCCCGCAGTTTTGTGAGCGAGTTGTTAAACCGATCGTAATCTGTGAGCTGTATGTAGCGGTTGACATGCGGATATTAGCAAGCCCTGGAAGCAGAATGCATCATTGGCAAACCTTGTGTTCCCTCTTCGTTATGGTCTTACGAATAGTTTTCAAGACGTTTTGAAATTCCTTCGCCGGCCCCACAATCCTGCTTTCAATAAGCTCTAGTTCAGGGGCAATCAACGTCCTCATTTCTTCCATCGTGGATTCGAACTTCGAAACGCTTCGGACGGTCTGGGCAGAATCAGGGCTCTTTCCAATAAGATCGTATTCACCAGCAATGGGGCGGAAAAGGTTGGCGAAATGTGTGGCGTAGCCTGCACCCGATGTGAAGAGGACTATTGTACATGAGGGCGATAATGGATTAGTAGATAGGAAATGGAACGATGAGTGTCAGAGCACTAGATCGAACCGCAGTACTCACTTCTGACCGCCTCCGTAAATGCCTTCGTGTCCTTCAGCAGCTTCTCAGTTCCTTGCTCCAAAGCCGAGAAATGGCGCTGATAGTCGTCAAACTCTGGATCGGATGACTCTGTTTAGTACATAATGTGAGAGGTGTGATTGTAGCAGAGTTGGTGAATATACGTCACTCTTCGCCATACCGATCTTGCTGGTCACCGCAAACGGTGTACTGTAGAAAAGGGTTCAGTAAGATGCCTACTGGTGAGGTCATCTATCGTACCGTTTGATTGCTTTTCCAAGTCCCTTCATCGCAGCAGCACAAGCGTCTGGTCGTAGTCAGTTGGGCGCTCGAGAGATACCTGAAACACGGGATTCGCACAACAAGTGACTGAATCTGTCGGGCCGGCACTCGGAATCTCAGTCTTCTGGTGTAAATAAATGAGTAGCTGCTGCAAGACTCAAGTCTGGACTCGTAGCTTCAGACAATAAAGCCCGAGATGTTCAACGGTGTCAGTCAACGAGAAATGACACAGTCTATTGTCATGTGATGATACCAAGTCTGACATCGGACAATTTGCCTCCTGAGCTCCTCCCAACTTCATTACAATGCCATTAGTTCAGCAACCTTCTAACCAGATAAAGTGACACATTCGATCCCTCGCGTATCTAGTGTGCGATCCCTGACTAATTCTACGTAGATTAACTAATGTTTCGATAGTACGGCTGAAGAAAGGCGGCAAAAGATTCGAAGTCAGTCATTCGTCCTTTTCCTTCGAATACAATCCTAACATCTTGTCAGATTGCATGCTACAAGAACAAGGTCCATGAATGGCGCACAGGGGTGTCAGTCCTTCCATTATGGATTGGAATGCTCAGCCCAATAGGTTCCGTGGATTTTCAGGGAAACGAATCTGGATGACGTGCTACAGATAGAGAATGTCTTCATGAATGTCTCCAAAGGTGAAATGGCAAAAGCAGGAGACCTTCAGAAGGCGTTCGGTACTACAGACACTCCTGGTATTGTTAAAGAGGTATGTCTACATCTACAGGATGTGGTGCTCTGGTTTACTGTGGTATTGTGATATCGTCATAGATATTGAAGAAGGGCGAAGTTCAAGTGGGAGAAAAAGAAAGAGAACATGATCTTACATCCTTAAGGAAGGAGATTGCGACCCTCGTCGCAGAAAAGTGCGTGGAGCCGTCGACACAGCGACCATATCCTGTGGGGATGATAGAGAAGGCTATGGCAGAAGCGGGGTTCAGCGTGAAGCAGAACAAAACAGCCAAGAGCCAGGTAAATATGACAACTAGCAAAGGAATGTGCTAATCTTTATCAAAAAATTAGGTCTCCGAATGTATAAAGCTGTTACAGTCTGATTCTAAACTACCAATACAACGAGCACGGATGCGCGTTAAGGTAGCAATGCCTACGGACGACAGTAAGCGTCTCCGTGAGAAGATTGTTGAAGGTGCAGAGAAGATTGAGGATGACGAAACCGGTCAGGAGGAATGGACAGTTGTGCGTTTTTCCGATTCTTCTGTAATGCCCTTTCTCAATCACATCATAGGTCATGTTGATCGATCCGGGGCAGTTCCGAGTTATCAACGAGATATTGCAGAAGGAATGCAAAGGACGAGGACGGATCGAGACGATGTCTTTTGCTGCAACGGCAGATTCCTAGAATGTGGATTCATTTCTTCGTATGGTATACGGATCGCGACCAATGTAAGATTACATCGAGGTAGTTCTCTGGAACAAATCATCAAGCGTTTCCTCTCCTACAGATCCAGGTCACTCAATATCAAAGGTCTAATTTTGTGTCCCCAATTCTCTTCCCACGTTCCCCAATGCCAGGTTGCGCTATCCTCGTTTTGTATATCATAGTCATGCGATGAATGGATATGTGGTGGCGTAGAATGTCTTTGAGACGATGTAGAAAGCGACGAGCGAAGAGCCTTGAGGCGGGGAGACTCAGGGAAAGAAGTGAATAGCGCCTAAGCATACAAAGATGAACTACACGATACAACAGGCATGAGCAACCTCTTACCTCAAGTTGTTCGGCTAATTGGGAAGCATTACTGAATACAAGACCGTTTAGCCCATCTTTCACTAACTCATGTAGGCTGGGATTTTAGGAACAACAATCGGTCCAGAGAAAAGACTACCAAACAATGGAGACGCACCATTTGAAGTCTAACGCGCACACAGGAAGACCACAGCCAAACATATCGACCACTTTCATTGGTAGATCGAGGGCTGAAGAACTGGAGTGCAGACATACACCTAAATCTGCTGAACCTGCGTAGCGAATTCCTGATACTATAACTTCAGAAGCATGCGAAAGACATACCCAGCAGTAGTGGATAGTCTTCCGCCTCCAACCATAGGCTGATACATCGCACCCATTCCCATTTCTCTTGCAAGTTCTTGACTTCCATCATATACCTTTCTCGAAGCGGCCCTTTTCCAGTCAACACCACCATGAGCTTTGGAAGCCTCCCAGTTCCTCCTTTCATTGTGCTTAGCTCCCTTGCACGCCTTTCGTATGTCCCCATCGCTTCTAACAATAACCCAAAATCTTCATCCGGGGTCCACGATGTACTAGATACCAGAAGGCCCGGTCTATCGGATCGCTCACTCGGGGGACTGACTTCAGTGTAAGTGGGGGCATTGGCAACTACGGGCTGTGCAATAGGATTGGACTTTTTCGAGCGGGATGCGAGGGCATCATGACTTGATCTTGGCATGGTGGCGACATCACGTAGAACGACAGACGGTGACGAAGTGGTATGGGTGAAAGGTGTCGAATAAGGCATAGATGAATCAGGGAGAAAATCTCTCAGGGATGGTTGAACGGCAAGAGACGGCTGAAGTCTCTGAAAGAGCTAAGTTTACCGTAAGAGTGAGCGAGGGGTAAAATGACATGACCGCGGAAGGGACCAACTTCGTGCGTTTCCTGAGGCGAACAGCGGTGGAAATGGTGTGGCGGGCGGTCGTGAAGCACGATTTTCTTACCTCTGCCAGAAACTCCGTAATGAACACAGGAGAGATAGAGGTAGATTGTTATATACTTACTGAAGGTCCCATTCTCTGACAAGGAAATCTCGCATGGCCTGTGTAACGAAGAGATGTGCATACGCAGATCTCCCAAACGTTGCTTCGAACCTGACCCCCAAGTATTTGATCTCAGGCGTTTCTCACAGAGAAGAATTATCATGACGAACCAGGTTGCAATCCTCACAAACGGATGTTTGTCACCCAACTTCAGAGCCAGTATGGTGTATCCCAAATTATGCCAGTCAATGATAACTTTGCTTCCTCGTATCCGCCCTACGAGCCAAACGAGCGCGAGAGTTGGTATGGTGGGTGGATTCTTCAGTGACCATTATTTAGAGTCATGCGGAAAACAAGGAATGAATTAACCTGAACGACAATGAATTCCGGAGGCTTGGCTGTCCGCACTAAAAGGATGAAAAGTATGCACACGGTTTGGTGTACAATTTTAATCGGAGCGAGAGCAATAAATGGGAGTGCTTGCAGCATCTTAGGCGGTTCAGGCAGATAGTGAAGTTGTATTCTGGGCAGGCGTTCAAGTGCAGGAATGGGTTTTGAACCTAAGATAAAAGGTAAGATCAGTTTGTATGTTGGTAAAGAGCAAAGATAAATATACCTCCATATCCAATGATGTTGGTAACAAAGTCATTTTCAGCAAAGCTCTGTGCATGGTACATCATCCGAGGACTGCGACCAATATCACCGAGAACGACTATGGCGACAGAGCGCAAAGAGTGATCATTTCGAGGCCTGAGGAAGTTCCGTAACTTCCAAGTCAGCCACAATAAGAGAAATAGAAAGATTGAGTGAGGGAGGAGACTTGTCGCTGCCAGTGCCATGCAAAATCGCGTACACAAAGGTCACATGATGTCCTTCATAGGTCACGCGTGACCCCGACCTATGGCCTACGCATGTGGTCTCGCGAGTTCGGAGTCATCAGATCCTCTATTGTTCAAGCTTCCTCCATGCCGTCCAATTTTCGTCTCATTGCGAGAACTTGAATAACTCGAAACTATGACAGTAGTCTACAGCCAATGCTACCCACCTAAATACAACCTTATCAGATGGGGTATCAGAATTGGGCATGTTACACTTAAGATTCAACTTATAATGTATTATTTATTTTTGTCAGATCATCCTTGATTTCCTGATGATACCTATAACATGGGCACGCAGATAGATGGGGATATCACACAGTGCCCAACTTGCCACTCCACAATCATGTTGTCCTTTTTCTCCCAATATCCATCCTCTGATACCTCAAGAAGTATGTTGCACATACTCCCAAGGCCCTTTGGAAACTGCTACAAGGAGGTGTGTCATGTTCTTGTATGAGCTTTTCAGGCTGTGCCAACAATTAGGTCTTCAATCTTCTGGTGGACACAGTACATGGGACATGAATGGGATTATCCAACCCTCAGGCTATTTTCCTGTACATGGGGCTCTTCACTGTGGCAACCATTGACCCAATCGAAATAGCTGGATGCATAATTCTTACACCATACTTACCAAGCCCGTCCATCATTTGTGGCACTAAATTTGTCAAGGCCCCTGCTAACACTTCTGCCATTGCTGAAGAACTTGCTCATATCTTTGAACCATTGGCTCTTGACAACAATATGCCTGTAACCTCGTGCAGTGCTCGCACGAGAAATCACTAGGCGAGAGAACTAAGGCGACCAAGATATAACGAGCCCAAGATATGGATTAATAGCGTAAGAGGAAAATGTAGTACTACAAGTCGTATGAGGGTGGTGGTCGATGATGATGATGTGTTGTTGTCCCATCCGTTAGTTATCGGGCGCGTGGTAAATATGTGTAAATAAGAGCCATCGTTACACTCTCCCCCTCCATGAAAAATTCAAACAAATGTCCCCCCGAGGAGCAGAAATATAAGCTAAAAAAGGCTCGAACACGGGTGCATTAAAAACCCCAGTGGGGAAAAGCTACCGGCCGGCGAACGAAATTGAAAGCCTACGTACTAGCAACCAATTTCTGCTTCGCTAACCAGATGTCCAGGGCCTCACAATCAGATAGTTCACGGCCAGGCAACCATCGATCTTCCTCTGGTCCATAACCGCGCCAACGCACCAGGTATTGGGTGCCTCGACCCCTCTTGCGTTCGTCTAAAATCCTGTCGACGAAATATTCTTCCTCTTCATCGACGAATACCGGAGGTGGTTCCTCCAGTTCACGGTCCGGGAAAAGTTCTTTGTTGTTCTCGACAAAAGGACGAACCTGGGATGTGTGGAAGGTGGGGAAGGTAGTCGGGTGATTAGGCATATCGACCGTGACTGTCGAGATTTCTGGCGCGGTGTCCGTTATCACATACGGTCCATCGTAACGTGGCATGAATTTTGCCACTCGTTTTTTGTCTTTAGCCTTGTAATCTTGCCGCCTGTGTAGCGTCGACAGGACCACTCGATTACCTTTTTCGAAAGGGAACTCATCAGTACGGTGTTCGTTCGCCGCCAGAGACTGTGAGATCTTAGCCCGAAGCATGTTATTCTTTGCCTCCAACAGGTCCAGCTCCAGTCGCTCAATCACAGCAGTTGCACGTATGTCCATGATACCATCGTTCTTGTTATTCACGAGAGGTGGTATTACCCGCGGCGATCGTCCCATGCGGAGTTGGAAGGGAGAGAAGCCTGTCGAAGCATTAATGGTATTCATAATGTCGAAACGTACCCGTGGCAAGGTGCGGCACCATCCAGCCTGGTTGCGCTCCACGTGATACCTGAGGCACTGATTTATCGTCTTGTTCGACCGTTCGCTCGCACCATCCGACTCGGGGTGGTACGTGGTGGACATTTTCAGTTTAACTCCTGTCAGTTTGTGGAGAGCCTGCCAGAACTTCGAGACAAATAGTTTGTCGCGGTCAGACACGATTTCCAGTGGCAGACCATTTTCGCAGTACCACTCGTTGAAGAATATTACGGCCAGGTCTTCTGCAGAGATGTTAGTACGCGTAGGTACAATCCGAACATCACTGTTAAGACGATCTGTGAACGTGACGATGCAGTTGAATCCTTCGTCCTCAGGGAGAGGCCCAATGAAGTCCATGGCAACCGAATCTCCACGTTGATCTGGTATTGGGAGTGGGTGGAGAGGGCCCACTGGCTTCTGTGTGTTTCCCTTGTTACGTTGACAGTCTGCACAAGCTGGTATATACGCTTGTTCCAAGTCTCGGCGCATGTTAGGCCAATAGAAGGAATCACGTAGAGACCCATACGTTTTGCCGAAACCGAAGTGACCTAACACATCGTGAGCCAGGTGGAATAGTAATTCGCGTACCTCGGCTACTCGGGGAACAATCAGTCTGTTCCCCGTGTAAAGGAAACCCCCAGATTCGCGGACCCCATGTGGAAAAAATTCCGCATCTAGCAGTCTTTTACACCAAGGATCGTTCACATAGTTTTGCTGAATGCTGGACACCAGTTCGGCATCAGCAGTGATAGACAACGTAGAAGCAACTGTGGAGCTCAAGAGAGGGTTTGTGGCCGCGTCTGCTAGAGCCTGTGCGCATGCCAGCGCACCGTCATCGCTACTCCAGACCACAGCCACCGGCTCTGGCTCTGGCGGGTAAGGAATCGTTGCCAGCGAGTCTACGTCGAACGTCGTCCGGGACAGTGCGTCCGCTACGGTATTCTCATCCCCCTTGACGTATACAATCTTACAATCGTACTGGGACATGAATTCCATCCATCTAGCCTGACATCGGCTGAGGTCCTTCTGTGTATCAAAATTTTTGAGCGTCTTGTGATCAGTGTAAATCAACACAGGTATACCAATGAGATCCGAACGCCACTTGTTCAGCGCACGGATGATAGCTAGCATTTCCTTCTCGTGCACCGGATAGTTCAGTTCCGCGCCCTTGAATGTCATCGAGTCGAACGCAACCGGTCGTGCAGTATCCCAAGTCTTGCCAAACGAGAGAACAGCCCCCGACTGGAAATCACTGGCGTCAGTAGTTACGAAGACCTTCATCTCCGGCATAAGACTGTGGTCGATCGTCGTCAGACAATCCCTCCCTATTACAGCCTTTTTGATTGCCTCGAATGCAATCTGATGTGCATCCGTCCAATGCGGAAAATTGGCGTTGCACTCCTTGGTCGTTAGTTCCGTAAGGACGCGAGTATGCTCTGTGATCTGTGGCAGGAAATGTGCAATGTAACGTACTAACCCACAGAACTGTCGAATGTCCTTTGCATTGCGAGGTCGAGGCCAGTTCACGATGCGATCAGTTTTCTTCGTGTCAGCCTCAATGCCTCGTGCTGAGATGTGATGCCCTAGGAAGTCCACCTCGGTCAGGAATAAGTGGGTCTTTCGTGGGTTGCAATACAACTGCGAGCCACGCAGCGCCGCGAGGATCAGTCGCACGTTTTCGCAGTGCTCCTCTACTGTGTTTGACCACACGATAATGTCGTCCAGGTAAATGTGACAGATCTTCCCTATGTAAGGGCGCAGGGCAGATGTGACTCGACGTTGGTGGATGGCCGGCGCATTCCTCAACCCCATTGGCATTACTGTCCACTCGAAAAGCCCGAATGGTGTCGATACTGCAGTCAGAGCAATATCACTGGGGTGCATGCGTGTTTGGAAAAAGCTATTAGTCATGTCGAGTGTGCCCCAAATCTTCCCTTTCGCACAGTCATTCAATATGTCGTCAATACGAGGTAGGGGATGGGAGTCGGTGACCATGTTCTTGTTCAGTTGTCGATAGTCATTGACCCAACGCGGTAGTACAGAAGAGTCAGCCTTTGGGATAATGAATGCAGGGGAAGCATGGGGAGACGAGGAAGGGCGGATGCGACCAGCGTCCAGATGCTGCTGAATTAAGGTTTGCCACGCCTCGCGGAATTTACGTGGGCAGGCGTAAGTACGTGTTTTGATAGTCTGCTCCGCATCTTTCAGTTTAATCCGGGCAGTGACATTGCGTGGTAGTCTATCAACATGTGGGAGAGGCTCGAACA
>QFEU01004747.1:0-13147 GCA_003316345.1 Tricholoma terreum | reverse complement strand
ATCGTGAGCGGCACTAGCTTCCTCGCCGGGTGCCGCAGCAGCATCGAGTCGTTTAGGACACGCGTAGACGTCTCCGCGCCGCAACACTCGCATTGCGCGGCAGTAGTGCATCATCTGCTCGATGCATTGGACATGTGAAGGTTTAAACGCGCGGCGTTCGACTGCGGAGACGTCGAACTTGTACTTGAATATCCTAGCGTGGAGTGCCGGATTAGTTTTTGAAGACAGAGAGGAGAGGAGGTGGCGGGAGGTGAGTAGAAGGGGAGTGAGGGTGCTTGGAGGACCAAGAGGAGTGAGTGCAGTGAGCTCAAAGGCGATAGAGTCGAGAATCTCAAGGGGAAGGGCACAAAGCCTGGAGTGTTGGGCCATGGGGAGGAGGGGAGGAAGGCAAGGGGATTAATCTAGGCAGATTATGTATTATTTTGAGATTCGGGGCATGTCGTCAAGAGTTGACGTGAAGATATACGAATGGAAGTTGGGAGTGGGATCTTTAGTGGACTATTAGTGGGACTACAGTGGGACTACAAGGGCCTACAGTGGGATCGACGGATCGCTTGTCTTCCACCAACTCACAGTCGGTCTTTCCCGTTTCTCTCATACATTCTACCACGACCCATCGGAGATCCAAATCTTGATTGATCGGCGATTAGTCCCTCCACGATCGAATCTCCGATTCAGCGTTTTTTTCGTGATCGCCGCTGGTTATGTAACTCGTCATCCATCCCGAAAATGAATCCAGATTCCATCTATACTTGCAATCGCACTAGATCCCCGACGCGTCTATACCGACACTTGATCCCCGCCCGCTCCCAACTTATCCCACCCTGATCCCATCCTCTGCGGTGGTCACGGTCTCGGACGCCCGTGTCATCCATCACTTGTGGACACACACACAAAAAAATAAATGCTGTCATGGGCGTCTATGCGAACATATGTACGTACAACGTACGTGGCGGGACTCCCACGAAAAACTCGGTTTCGGGCCCGCGTCAAAGTTCTGCATTCCGGGGTGCCAGTGTCGTGTGGTAGTGACGTTGAGGGTTTTCACTCACAAGACAATAACAATTGAATCCCGGGCCGGTGACGCTTTGCTTGGATCCGTAACGCTGTCTGTAGGGTTTGACTTTTGTCGTTGGATCCGTGTTCACGCGTTCTCCACGACGTCTAGAATTCCGCGTTGGGTCGTACGACTTGCCTGTTTGCTTGTGCCATGTGGACTCGCGGCCTTCCGATGACACTTCCATATATGGTCCTGACGAACAAACGAAGCCCGTCCGCATAACTACATTCAGCCCTCCCTCTCCCTTGACCGGCGGAGTCATTCCAACTTTCGAGAGACGGGTTTTTCAGCAACGAAAACACGGAAATGAGCCATAAAGTCATGGTCCATTGCACGGCTCAAGTGACACGCCCTTTTCATTTCCGGCGTCCCTACGTTACAAATTGGTATATCTTACATACGGTTGTCAGGGACCGGGGTCGAATTATTCGTTCTCTTCCTTTGCCCCAACGACTATGATCATGGTGGGTAGTGGTGCGTGTATATGTTTCGGGTTGGTTTCGTTTTGGAATGTATAGGTAGGAATGGTCGATATGGGCGCGGAAACAAAATACAAAACAAGAAAGAAGAAGGAAATATGGCACCACAAATTTTCTCATGATCCTCACTCGGACGCGACTTGGACGCGACGACGGGTACGTATGATTTATGAAGTCATGCATCCTGTACCACGTCCAACCAATTCTGATGCAATGAAGCATTCTCTAGACCTCTGATGTTCCATGGCTATCTCGAAATATCCCCACCAACATTCAACTGGTTGAGCATTGAACCCGAATAGTACAGAGAGCCAACGTTATACTGTTACCTTGACGAAGGGCGCTCAATGTCTCTTGGGCTCCGAGCTAACGCAACACGTATTCAGTTTTTATTTCCGAAAGTGGCTTCGGTGCTTGTATTAACTTCCCACCATTGGCAGGGCGGGAAAATGGATATGCACTCGCTCCTTTTAGCTTTCCGTTTCTGGCTTCCGCGCCCTGCCTGTTTTGGTTACATGTGGCAACTTGAAGGTATGCTCACCCAAATCGAGTTGAAATGATGATATGTAATGGCATAATTTCCAGATGAGGAATCTTATTTTCCTTTGTTCAGCACGTGGTTCCGATTCCAGCCCGACGTCGAGTAGAATTTTTACCTTTTTAGTCCATCCGTACTACTCCTCAACATGCCCGCCCACCATCACGTTACCTACTCTGCTAATTCTAATCCTGTGAAGTATATTCCAATTTCGCGGAGTCAATGCTGATAACTTATCTACAACGAGGCATCCAGATTGGATACGCACGTTACAAAACGGACTCTTTTCCTCGAATCGTGGTGTTGCGTGATACGGTCAGTGTTGGATTGCCGATGGAGAATAAGGAAGACACTCGGAATCAGGTTCATTGGCCCAATCAGTCAACCCCCTCTCCCCCCTCCTCTGATGGCTCCGAATCTTTAGATGAGGTCCATCCGTATGTCTGCTTTTTTCTCAAGACGTGATCCCTCGAGCCTGAATTAAACATGACAGTGACTCAAGTAAGTAATTGGTTTATACGCCCATCCGCTATTCTATTCTAACGATGACGGGGACAGAAAAAATTCACGCCTCGTAATTATCGGGACTGCGTGCATCGTTAGCTCTTGGCTTGAATGAAGAGGCCTCGATTTCCGTGCTGTTACACCTCGTTCCTCAGAATTACTTGACGCCACACACACACACGAAGGAGTGTTTACGGAATCACAATGTGGGTTTTCTCTCCTTTAGAGTTCGACAGCTGACCAGTGCTCTAGTGATTGGAGATTTCTTTGAATGCCGAAATTGGCGATTTAATTCTCCAACAAGAGTGTTAACCGCCTGGTGGTCAGGGTTCGGCGGCTCTATGCCACGGCATTATTTTCTGGTGACGTACGGACGTCGTGCCATAACGGACTTTGACCGCAGTTCGGACTTGGTTCGGACTTCTGTATTTTCGGTGCAAATCTATCCCGCCCCCAACTGGCACGTTCCCGCCTATTGACTCAACCGAACTGGAATCTGGGTTGTCAATCTGTGATGGCACAACTAAAAGTTTCTACCACTCGTTCTGGTGACTGGGGACCTCTTTGAATGCCGGGTTGTGACTTTTCTCAAACAAGAACCTTGAGTGCTAATTGCCAGTGGCCAAATATCGGGCTTTTCTATCTCAGGGCGTTTTGATTCCGCAAGGATCATCTTCGGGTTCGACTGTACGACGATTTTCGATTGCGTCATTGGTACGAGTCAACAATCCTGTCTTGCGTTTCCATCTTAGCTCTAGCTTTGGCAACGAACGTGCTTTCTTGGGCTTCCACATCACGTAAAAAAAAACATGGGATCTGGCGTAACCTTTCATTTGTCTCAAAATCCAACGGTCTCCATCGGTGACGGACCTTCGATCAAATTCGACCCTGATGCCTGCGCACCTGTGTTCACTTTCACAGCGTGGCATACCTAAATATACATACATATGCAGCGCGCAACTGCCATTTTGCTCGTTATAGTCTATCGTGCGTGTACCTTGCTTTCAGCTGTCGTAAACGTTGGACCTTCTTTTTCTGCATCTTCGGCGCTATATGCTCACCCTTATCGCATGTACCCAACTGGTGCGCGTGTCTTGGAATGTCGTCAACACACTTCGTGCTCGAACCCTGGATGGTTGGCAACATCTTGAAGCTGCTTCGAACGTCTAATATCTCCTTTCACCGAGGAACATCCTCGGACGCAGAGGATGCAACCAACGTGCATCTCGTTTTTGTTGTTGTTGTTGATCTCCTGCTCTGTGTGCTGTGTGTACTTGGGTTCTGTGATCGCCGTCTCTGCCTTTTTGGTATCATTGCACTGCCGACTTGCGTGATCATGATGAGGTCCTACCTTGTGTCAAACTTTGTAATGGCTGAAACACGTTTTATCTCCCTGTCCGTAGTGAACCGTTGAGTTACGATGTATATGTGCCTCGCTCTCACATCCCCCTTTGTCCTCCGATGACTCGCTTCATTACTTCCCATGCATCCGTATCCCTCTACCAACACTGCTACGTTGGTGTATCGTAAACCTTACTGGACCTCGCCCTGCATGACGTTCTTGTACGTGAAATATTTGATTTCTGATAGCAACAAAGTAGACATTGATAGGTAGTGACTGACAAACTTCGGACAAACCTCTATCAACCTCTTCAAAGCCTCCCCACGCCCGCCATCCCCTAGCTTCCCTCGGCATTCAAATTAATAATAATCATGACACATCGGCTTTGCTTTCGGGTGCTTTTCATTTCCACAAGCCGAATTCGTCCAAGTTTACCTACAAGAAACTGATGTTTCCGGATATCACGAGTAGCCAAGCCGCCTTTCGGCCCGGCCAAACCGAAAGATGCCGGTCGTTTCTTGCGAAGATTGTTAAACGCCGTTCAGTTCCAAGTGTCTCGTTATGCCAGAATGTTGACAAGCTCTCCGTTTCGCCCGCTTTGTATATATGTAATAGTCTTGTTGCGGTCTTTTCATAAGAGATACCTTGGGTCCCGTCCTGCACTGATTTTTATTTTTATTTTTGTACCATGCCGTAACGTTTCACGACGACGGTTTTGGCCAAGGCGGCCATGTAATCATTCTCTTATCGTACTGCGACCGTCGGTGCAGTGCGATTCTAGAAATGGTGTCTTGACAGTACGGCGGATGGAACTGTCAACACGTGTATATCCCAGATTTGGGCAGTGCGGCGCCCTTTTGTGCTCTTGCAGCTGAAACTTTGGTTTTATCTTTTCTCATAAGAAAATCCCAACAGGTGAAGTTGTGGTTATGGGGCCTGTATCGATGGGACAAGTATACGTAGTCAGGCTATTCCTTGACTCTCACAGTGTATCGCTCGATTTCACCCCCCAGAGAAGGGGAGAGTCCGTAAGACCGGGGCTTTGGATATCCGTTTCGCGATTCCTTTCAAGTAATTGTAGGGCCAGTAATTGCACGTTATAATTCGATGGGTATACTTTATAATTGCGATACACGGAAGTCTTCACATATGCACTGCAATGATCGTGGGGCTGCTTTAGCTTCCGCGGTGGTTCCGTATGAACTGGAGCTGAAAGATTCCTGTGTCCACTTATCAGTGATCCCCCAATAGACGGAGAAGACGGTACAATTGAAAGGATTCTGGTGGCTGCGCCTGTCAGTTGTTCGTTTACTAATGAACTTTCATTGCCGCTCGCAGGTTCATCCCCTTCGGACAAGTCAGTTCATATACTTGAATGACATGAAATGAGCGGTCAATTAGTACGAAACTGTGGTAACTCCAAGACCAACGACAGTAATCACTTACTATATCACAGTTCAAAGTCAGGTCCCCCCAAAAAAAAACCTGGATGCGCAGATGCCAATATTGGCCATAACCCCGAGGGAGTTTGTGAAAATCATGACATTTTCGTGATGAGGGCCGAGAGCCGAGACGTCGCTTAACGACCAAAACGAGTCGGACTGCTGTGAAGTTAGGTCTCTCACGTACCGCTGCCTCCAAGAATCGATTTAGAACCAACCATGCGCTCTGTCTTGCCCTGTTTCTCAGCACTTCCCAGCGCTAACACATCCACCGTGACACGGTGGTTACTCCATCTGGGTTGCTTTTGTTCTTGGCGTAAAATTTCCCGCAGGTAACGCAGGGATGGATGGAATGTTTTGGCACGCGATCAAACTAGAATGCAGAAGTTAATTTTCGAAAGCAAAGTTGTCACCAGTGACTACAGCCTGTCTCGTTGACGAAGAGTATGCAATTAAATAACACAGGCTAAAGATGACTTGCTATCAGTCTCGCAAGCCACACTTCATGGCAGGTGTGACGATACCATATGCATCCAGTTGAATAATGTCCGTGGCCAGTATCAAATATCGATCATCGATATGTTGGAAGTTCAAGTTGGAAGTTAGTCACTTCGACTCGATCGATTTGATCCTGTATTTGCTGTACTCACCAGATGCTCGCAGAATGTCTTGAACATTCCATACACACGCGAACCTCAGCAAGTCATGGATTAGCTCCCGCATTCATTTCTTGTCAGAGTAACTCCGAGTTGTGTGAGCGCGGCCAACGTGTGAATTAATCACGTGTACCTACTTACATAGAGATGTCTGCACGGCATTCAAATATTCAGCGACAACGGTATTCGGGACAACAACGTTCAACCCGTGGCATATTGTCTATCCTATCATGCAACAAAATCGCTACACGATGGCCATGCGTCTAGGCAGCTCCTGTCAACTCTAAACAAAACTTGGGCACTATGACCCTATGCGTCTCGGACGCTGCTAGTGAGCTGCTCCTGATCAAGTTCTGTCTCTTTGTATTCAGGCTATGTCCAAGTTGTCAACAAACAGGTTAGAATAATTTGATATCTTGAAACAAATCGGATGTGGGAGACGTCGGAGGACGCACTAATTATGTATGTGGCATCTGTACATTTCTGGAGGAACGGTTCAGCATTACCTCACATTCGTTCAGATAAGGCTCATCTACCATATGGAATCTTTCTCATGGATTGTACGTACAGCTTACTGTCACTGTCCACTTGGTCGTGATGACACTCTCTCACATTGTTAAGTGGACTTTGGCTTCAAAATCAAGGATGATTCGCCACTCGACGAGATGATCTTCATCATACTAACCTTTTAGAGGAAAGCTAATATATGACTGGGCATAGAAAATGTTCAAATCAGAAGCGACGCTGTATCAGCTGTCCACCGCAGCGCATATCTATTAGGCGATCTGACACGGGACACCTCAACATTGCAGATGTCATCACGTCGTTCCGGGCGGGGTTATTCCTGGTTAAGTACCAAGGAGAAGTACGTTGGGGCGAGTGAAACTAGTATGCATTGAGCAAATTATCCTGTTTCCCAGCTGCTGACAGAATTTTACTGCATTCCAGAGCTTCCTTGATCTCGTTCATATGACGTATCTCGAACCCTTCATGACAGCTGATGGACAAGAGGCCGCCAGCTGCATTCGGCTTTACATTTTTAGTCGCGTGGGGACACCCCCTGTGGCTTTTAAAACATCAGCCGGGCGCATCATCACAGGGTGTAGAACCCCTATGCCGGTGACCGATCCTTCGTACACGAGCGAGTGTCCATGACTTTCTCATGTATGTACATTGGTCATGAGCCTAGGGAAAACCATGTTTGGTCTGACCGTGGCAACTACGTACATTCTAACCCAAACATGAATTTGATCGCCAACATGACGTATGTCACTGGCTCTCTATTCATTCCTGAATCCTTATTAGAGTTGTTCATGCAGGTAAAGTCGACATCACTTGTTACTCTTTCGATACGCTTACAATTACGAGGATTCCGACAAATTCGGTAGTTACCCGTCCAATTTCTCTGGCAACTCATCTCTTCTCACACCTTGCAAACGATAAGACGTCTACTAAGGGTGTCGGAACTGGGCTCCGGATGTTACAGGCGATAAGTCTGCCGTGGACTCACGGTACTTTCACGTCGAAGCTTAGGTATCATCGTGGCGTCATTTTGGAAACTCTTTACGCAAACTTACTACGTTATCGCCCAGGGCCGTTCCCAAGAACGGTCGTCGCGTGAGCACCGCCATTCTATCCACTGTGGGGACCCGTTCTAGCTAGGAGTTGATGCCACGCAGTCACCATGTCGTGATTATGACACGTGCATACGAACATTGATCTCGGTGTGCGCTTCCGGAGTATCGCGGCCCGGTCACATATAGAAAGCGTCCAAGGCCCAGTAATGGGGAACCTTTGATTCACGACCGGCGGCAGCATCTCTTGCTACTCGGAATGTTAGGTATGTAACTGGATTCGGGGCAACCCAGGAACCCTGAACTCTCAATTGTCTTTTTACATCACCCTCTCCGATATTTTGACACTACCATTTGCGCGAGGCTCGGTTGTACAACTGCTTATCGATCTGCACCCCCTCGAGCTCAGACAGTAGTACACTCCTGCAATCACCCCAGCATAATTATAGCAATTTACAGTGGTCAAGCTAGGGTTAACGAGAGCACGGCCACTCACGTCTACTCTTTTCCCCAAGTTCGGAGGTTCTCCACAGCAGCCTCGTAGGTCATGTATCTCCGCATTAACCCCAATGGCCGCAGATCGCAGATCTTTTCATTGGTCCGCCCGGAAAACAATAACCCTCACAAGCTCCTGATATTCTTCGAACGGACCAGGAGACGCATATCAATCCCCCCTTCGTCTCATCTTTGACAAGTAAGGCTTTCCTCTCCGTCAGTTACCCTATCCTTAAGGACCACCCGATGGAGCAGATGTTCGTTGTGCGATGAGCTAATAGTTCTGGGTCATGCATGCAGCATAATCGCCAATTGGATGCTTATTTACGTTCGCGGGACTCGATCGTGGAACATATTCATAAGCAACGGACGTCGGGTACCATTCCGCTCAAACTCCATAAGCAGACCATCATTGTTCCTGTCTTGCCCCACTGTTACGCCCTCCAGTTTCCATCTCTGGTGAATCAAGATGGTCAAAGAATTATCTACAAGCACAAGTTCGTGATTGATGGTGTATGCCAAATTTGGATTCAAGTTGAAGCTAGGCACGTCGGGCTAATCCTTTCGGCCATCTCGCCTTCGTTGCTACCCGCAAAGGACAAAGACGGGAGAGACAGAATCGAGCCGCCAACAGTGCGCGTCTTCGGTTATGTGACTTATTTTTCGATGAGATCAACGGTCACGTCTTCGTTTCCCCTTTCAGAAAGGAAGTAGATGAAAAAGTCTGCTCACGGCTCCTCTGTACGCATTCATGCGCTCATATGTTTTTCGAGCGATGACCCAAGCTCATGCAATCTCACAAACTCTTATGAGTTCTCTTCGTTAGGTCTCACGAGTCCCCGCACCATTGCACCACGACTGCCGGCCCCAAGACTACAGCAAAAGTGGAGTCCCAACGACGCTATCGCATCATGCTTCCAATTCCGTGTTCTGGAAACCCTGGTTTAGTGGTATCGCAACACCTGGGCTTGATAGACGCAATCCAGCCGTTGCCTCCGGTGGCGCGCACCTTGGCAATTCTAGTCACAAGCTCCATTCATTACAGCTGACAATTCGATCTATGATAAGCCTGGAGACCCCGTACTGAAGCCCACCTTCGCTGTTTTGCTCCTATGTTCGCGCGAGAACTCGTTACTTGGATTTTAGGTTGATGATAATTATCGCTTCACAGGCTGTCACTACTAGGTCTGGAGCTGTCGGAGTTCTCATTATAACTCATAACCACACTTTCTGTAGTGACACACGTCAGAAGCAGAAGTCGCGTGCAAGACCGGCTAGTATGCTACAAGCGCACCTCCGCCTGTAAAAGATCACTAGTATGAGTGAAAGGTATCGTCGCTACAGAACCCCAAAGACTTTGGTCTTCAGTTGCCTATCTCAGACGAATCTCGCAGAAACGTGGTGAGAGACATGTTATGATGGAATCTTACTTATAGACCCGTATAAGGCGTATTAGTTCACACTGGCTCATGACGGGTCGTGGGGCCTTCGGAGTGCAAACCTGCATGTTGGTAGTTCGGTATGGACTCGGAAACGGACAAATGCTTCTTTCGTTCTCGCGGAACCATCTCCCGGTTTTCTCACGTATGCGTGGAATCGATCAGAGTTTAATTCTGAACGATTGGTTATCATTTCCAGGGACAATCTGATATCGTACGCCAGACCTTTCGCATTGTGCATCTTGGTACGTCTTCGGAACGTTCGCGGGAAGGTCAGTATGCGGATATACTTACGATTCGCGGCAAGGATGTGAGATTTCTCCAGACATCGACATCGATATCGATATCATACTGTGATGGATCCCACCTCAGGTTTGCTCCCAGACGGCCATGTCGATCGATTGCTATGCATCCCCCTAGAGACCTGAAGCTATGGTCAACGTTATTATCTCGCATCTCTAGGAAGTATGTCTGGGGATGGATCTGATTCCTCGATTTTTTTTGATCCCGAATGCTTCTGTTCGATTACCCACAGCATGAATCTGTACAGGAGAAATCGATTCGGTCCCGAGGACACAGATCACAACATTTAGGAGTGGCAGCCACCTTCAAGTCCGTTGTCTGCACCCGTACACGTACCTGCTCTAGATATGTTCGTGGAGAAACATATCACAGCTAGCCGCGCCGAGCTACTCACTGATTTGGCCTTCTTATTTCCCCACGACAAAAAACATCCTATCCGTAATGCATCAGCTCGAATGCTGGCTGCAGGTGTGAACTCCATCGAACACCGAGTTTATGCTCATACCAGTGAGTTCTTTTTCATGAGAAGGCCTCCTATCGCCAACGGCATGTGCGTCCATCCAACCTCCTATGTCGTGCTTCACACGTGCGTCCACCCAGGATGAAATGAATTCATGGAATCAACGACTCTCCATTTCCAAGTTTCGTAATCGTCATGGGATCATGGGTCTAGCCTCCGTCGGGGGGCATACACGAGGGGAGACGTGAGAGATCCACCTTGGGAGATTGTCAGGTTGTAAGTGATATATTCTGTGATCGCGGAGCTCTGCTTCCTTGCTATCTGGATCCAACACTTGGAGGTGGCCCTATCAGTGTTCAATCATAAGTTCCATCTATCGCCAACGTTCGTCACAGTTCTATCCACTCATCGAAGGGTGATCGATATCGTGTATTGCTCTCTGTCAGTCTAGAACCTTTGCAATTGAATTATCACGATGTTGTGTAATCGCTCGTGTGATATTCGCGCAGGTTTTTTAGGCTGATCGATAAGACGCTTGTCAACGTTCTTCTGATTCACCATTGATAGGTTTGTGGCCTATCGATATGACTTCATTCCCCAGTTAGGCCGGCTCCCTTCACATTCTCTGGTTTCAGCGTACGATCTCATGTTGCTACCTCGCTGAGCTCCAAGATTCAATGACACATGACCTTCTTCGTTTCCCTTTTTCAAATCACTGAATCACTATGCCCTTGTGGACGTCACAATTCAATGTATAGACCAGGTGATGAAATCGAGCGGAGTGCTTAGTTGGACACGGAACGCATGTGCGGCATGTATAGCCTGAGACTGGGATACCGTCACTTTGTATGATCTTCTTGTGGACTTCACGTTCAATCGATGATGAGTAGACGATGTACTTCCGCAGGCGCAACAACCCAAATTCCCCGAGACCTCGCATGCTGGGAATGCGACTGTCCGTCTGGAGCAGGATGCCGCCTAGTACATGCCAAAATGGCAGCCTTGGTCGTGCCAAGCTATTGTTAATCACACACGGGGCGCATGGTGTATCTCGCTCGACCTTGTGTATGATCTCAAAGTATTTTATGTCCGGCATGCTTAAGACACGTTGTTACGCCCCCGAATGAACACATTGAACTCCTTGCCAGCAGCGCATGTGAGGGTTATCATACGAATTGATCAAGGCAAGAACATGGGTTCCAGTTCTTTTTGTGATGCCGAAAGATCGTCCGTTTTGGATTCGCCTGCTAATATTGTGGTCGGCATGCATATACTCATGTGCCCTTCGAAGGACAGAAGGCACTCTAGAGGATAATATGGTGGAAACCGTGACCCGTATGGTAGGATAATCATCACAACCGCCCCGGCACCTGTTAAAACAGTTCTTGACGTACCAAACCGGCTAATTGCCGAGCGCGAATGGGCGAGATCCAAGTAATCTGATGATGGAAAATTGTATTCTGGATGCGTTCTGGGGCCTCTGTGTTGCGCTGCAGCGGTGCAAAACCAAGCCAGCGCATTATGACATCATGATGGACTGTGTACGCATCGCGGTGTTAGAATGTGCCGCGGTGATCTAAGAAAGGAGCAGTAAATAACAGAGATGAGCTCGTAGGGCAAAATGGTGCGTACCACGGAATGTAAGAAGGTAAGGCAGTGAAATGGAGAACGCCTTGTAAGAATGATGGAAATCAGTGATGCGATGATATGAGAGTTGCACATCATGATGCTCGTTCCGCATGTATAGCAGCATCGCTGACTGAGTTGGGGTTTGATATCAATTGAACACAAGACTCTGTCGTCCGTCATTTGTTACCGTTTGCTTCTCATACTTTCGAGGGCCAGGGATATTTTTGTGGCCCGTGAACCCTTCAAAGTTCTCTAGACTCTTGACATCCCTGGCCTTGTCGTTATTCGATCTGGATGTTTGACACATGTCGGGAGTAAAATCTGAGTAAGATCTTCTTTTAATGTAATTTCACCTGTCGACGAACATCCACCAGTAAAAAATGTCATGAACAAGAAGAACGATTGTGACGAGTTAAAATTGGACTCTTGGACGAACTTTTGGGCTTCATAAATTTGCTAATTTATGGACGACAAGGTGGTGCTCGTGACGGAGTTCTGTATTGTGTTGAAAATTTTGGGTCGCTATGAGGGATGCGGTAGCGTCTATGACTGGCGTTCTGTTAGATTACTAGAGATGTTGGTGTAAGCGAAGACCAGCTTCGTCAATGGGGTTGCAGGTACGCTGCGTGCGCGCTCTAAACTTTCGGCATTGGTAGTCCGAACTCGGAGACGATTTGGGACTTTGACTCGAAAATCTTATAGGTTCGGGTGCCGTGCTGGGTTGTAAATGGCTGCTTGTTACCATTGGATGAATTATGAGCGTCTTACCCTGTTCGTACAAGGTATGCGCAGCAATTGGTCGGTGCATACTAGCAAGCCTAATAATCAGGTGTATTCCTCCTGGGTGAACGAAGAAAGAGTTTGATATTAGCCCTTCGATTTTCGAGCAATCGGATACCCGTAAAACTTGAAAGTCTACAGATTTCGATTTCTTCAGTACAGTACCGTTCTTATATTTATTTTGGCAGGCTAGTGTGTATCGTGAGGGGGACGCGACGCGTTTGAACGTGGTTTTCAGGTGGTGTTTGAAATTTTAGCTGGTGGCATGATGTTAGAATTAAATGTACAATTCTGTTGGCCGCCAAAATGGCTTTGAAATTTGATCTGCAAACCGAGAGGATTCTACTAATTGCCGTGATGTGATCGCAGTAATGAGACTCATTTTCTTCTTCCCCAGTTGTTCATACCAAATACCGAGGCTTGCTGGCGTTCCTTCACAAAACGGA
>QFEU01004743.1:0-15576 GCA_003316345.1 Tricholoma terreum | reverse complement strand
GCTTCGGTACACACGCAATGTGCTACTGATTTCAGAGCACATCCGTAGCACTTCTTTCCTTTATTCAATTTACACATCGCGTCGCTGATTTCAGGACGCGACGAGTTCCTGGCTACCCTGGTGTGATTTCCGCGTGATCTGCAGTGATTAGTACCCAGTAAAATGGGGGGGAAACCTAAATTAATGTACATACTCCGATACTATCTAATCAGCCACTCGGAAAGGACCGGCTGAGTGCTGAAACTCGTCGAGGACGAATCATCTTCGAATCAACTGGTTCCATGTTTGGAGTACCGGCTCGGTTCAGAGGTTCCTGAAAATGGCAATTATGTACACAGCTTTGTTATCAACCACCAGAACACAGCTTTTCTTGTGCTATTCCTTTCTTGCGATCATACTAGTACTGGTATGGCTTCTCTAACTAGGCTTCGGCATTGCTGACAAGGAGCCCTTGCTGTAGGACGATTCTTCAGGAAGAAATGACACTTGTTTGGTCTAACGGCCTTGGGACTCATCCAAGAGCAATTCGGGATTAATGAGATCGCTTCTTGTATCGCAGTTGGAAAGGCGATTGGCTCTGTTTTGAGCAGGGCAACAGATGGGGCTATTTTCGAACCCCTTGCGAGAGAGTATGGCATCACCCTTGGTCTTCTTCCTCCATGGCTCCAGACTGTCTCGTTGGAACGAAAAGGGACGCTTAGAGGTTACAACATGAGACCCGTCAAGGCCCACAATACACTCGAGGGTGTTCAATTGGATACATTAGAGGGTCTTGTGGCGTTTCTCGTCCTTGTCAGCCGCTTCGTTGACACCCCGAATATGATGACGGAAAGCATTTTATCCCTTCTACGTGGCACATTTGCGGTCATAGTGAAAACAAAAGACACGAGGGATGGGGAGGTTGGACTGCCATATACCTTGCGGAAACTAGTACGAACCTATGTTGGGTCGGTGCTAGATGCTGATGCAGATTCCGATCAGTTATCCTGCGTTCGAGTCGGTCTCTCAGTCCTGGCATCACACATTGGGAGGCTCAATCTCACCAAAAGGTCCTACTATGCAGGGCGTGATCAACAGTTGATCTTGGGTGCAATCCTTGGTGACCGCGATAACCTCGAGACGGAAGGTGACAAGAACATTTACAACACCCTTTTTGCAGGCTCTGCTTCGATAGCTCTTGCAGCAGCTGCCAATGGTGCCAATGTCACGCTGGAATGCATCACTCCTGAGGGGCCGAAACTGATAACCAAGCACGCAGCTCTGGGTTCCGTGCTGTGGGTGCGCTTGTGGCTCTGCGACCCTCCGAGCAGTATATCAAGGGTTATTGGCCATAGGCAGAGTGCAGAGACCGACGCAGCATTGGGAACGGTGTTTGGAGGCGCGGCCGAGATCAGTCGGATTGTGGCACAAGAGCTCGGGTGTGATGTTACCAAAGGACAAGCGCTTGCAATGTGGGAGAAGGGGGTTGAGGAGGGAAGAACGGCAACGTGGATTTGTTCATTGATGCAAGGACCAGGTTCGAGACTAGTGAAGTTTTCACTTCGCTCCTCATTTTTCTCGTCCCTCGTGCCAGAGCATGTCGCTCATATCGCGGATTGCTACTTCACTTTCGCCGCCCATGACGATGCATTACATGACCTTGCAAGGACAGCAGCTAACGTTGGTCATGATGTACTGCACTACTCGACATATGAGAAAGTCACATTTCACCGAACAATACAATTTGTGCTGGTCTCGATGGCTGTTGGCATGCTTGGCAGCCTCCTTTCTAATTCGACCGAAGACAGCACATCTTATGCCTGGGCTTTACAGTGCATTCTGCAAAATGGGTGCATGAAAGATTTTTGCAGTCGCGCTATTTTGGGTCTTTCGCATGCCGATATGTTATGGGCGGCTTCATCGATTTGGGGTGGCTCTACGCTCCAGGCTCATGGGAACCATGCAATTCATGACAGAGTAATTGGTGTTGTTGCACCACATCGTACTGTTCTTTTGGATATTGTCCGAGATCCTCTTGGCCTGGCTGAGCATGGGCTATCGGGTGGTTTGTTGTGTATGTACCGTGGCTCTTTGCCGGTGCTGCCACGTGAACAGGCATCTGGTTACATTGTTGCTGCCAATCCCCTTGAGCCACGGTCTCCGATGAAGTGCACTGAGATACCCTTAGCTGTCCATCAACTTCGTTACCCAGTACATCCACTGCTTCTCACGATCGATGTCGACTACCAATGGGCTGAGCGTTGTCGTATCTGTCAGCCGATACTGTGGATCTAATGCATCATATTACAGTAGTAAGTACCTCAGAGTGATGCAGCCACAGCACTAGTAAGCAGTTGTCCCTTTCATGCATCACTTCTCCTCAAATGTTATCCCCCATCCGATGTGATGCATTACCGCCGTCCCTTTCATGCATCACTTCTCCTCAAATGTTATCCCCCCATCCGATGTGATGCATTACCGCCGTCCCTTTCATGCATTACTTCTCCTCAAATGTCATCCCGCCCATCCAATGTGATGCATTACCGCATCTTGAGATATTATTATGCCCATCTGACGTGATGCATTAGTAAACCGCATGTTCGGCGCACATCATGATGCATTACTGCAATGATTCAATGTGATGCATCCTTTCAACTTCGACTCGGAATGTCTATAGTAATGCATCTATTAGAATGCTTCTTGCCATTGGTTATTAGTAATGCTGTCGGTTGTAACGTAATGCATTACTCTAGCTTGAGATGTAATGCATCAGTAAGACTATCAATATGGTTGTAACAGTAATGCATCACTCCAGCTTGGATGTAATGCATCAGTATAACACTATTGGAATGCCTGTTGTACTAATGCATCATTCTAGCTCAAGATGTAATGCATCAGTTACGACGGTATGGCTCTATTGAAATGTAAGGCATCAGTACAACTCTCTCGCCTATTTGGTGATAGTAATGCCCGTTGAAGCGTTATGCATTATGGTTCAGCGTGATGCATTACTGGACTTTTGAGGCATCTGTTGCGCATTTCGTGGTAGGAATGCATTACTACAACTTCGTTCAGTGTGATGCATTACTGGACTTTGAGGTATCTGTTGCGCATTTCGTGGTAGTAATGCATTACTACAACTTCGTTCAGCGTGATGCATTACTGGACTTTGAGGTATCTGTTGCGCATTTCGTGGTAGTAATGCATCATCGGACTGAAACTCAACCCTCTACTACTACACCTTACATATTTAGTAATGCATCACTTCGGAACCTGTCCCTTGGCATACTCACACACATACAGTATTATACACGATATATATAAGCAATGGGAGGTAGTAAAACATCAGCCACAAGCGAACAAGAAAAGTGGACCGAGAGGACCAAAATCATGGAAGAAATCTAGCGCAAGAAAGCATGAACAAGTAATACAAGAGGAAGGGTCGTGCATAGAACGAGATGAATCACGCATGAAGCAAACGTGCACAGAACAAGACTTTGCCAAGAAAAGAAAGGAAAGCGTTCACCAAGAGACCAAAACAAACATTGTCGAGAGAATGTTCGCCAAGAAAGGAAATGGGGGCACACGTCACTCTGCGGTCTTGCCCTTAGTCTTGGCTCTGTGTAAATTACTTATCTCAATCAACGCCCTCCTAGATTGGTATGAAGCTTACCGTTTAGTAGGCTGGCCGCCATCATCATCGCAGACTCGCTTCTTGCACCCATCCATCATCTTCCCAAGACAGCGCGTGACGTCCAAGATAGTGGTCTTCCACATGGCATCTGTGGGATCATCCCACTGCGTATGGACTTTCGCACATACACCCCACCACGCGAGCAGAGTCAACACAGACAGTAAGCCATTTGGACCCCCTTTCCGCAACGGCAACCAAACATCTCCATCACCGTCATCATCGTAGGAGTCCTTCGGGAATACTCCATCGCCCTTACGAAAGTCAGGCTGCATGTGGTTCCACCACCTCGCCACGGCATGGCCAAACTCAGCGGGCTCTTTGATAACAGGCACGGAGGTGTAACAGCGCTGGCCATTGCGAGCTTTAGCGGTCCATTTGGTCCATTCGGATGGCCGCTGCTTTGTGGCTGGAAGGGCTCCCTATACAATGATATACTAAGATCGTATGCCCGAAAACATAGGGGTGAGCAGATTACCTTTCCTTGGACCCCAAACTCTAGTTTTTCCTCTAGCTGAACCCAGGTCTCAACGCATGTACACCAATCTTCACCAAGATCACCGGACAACAAATAAACTCGAGCCGCTTGCATCCATTCTGGAGGACCGGCAGGCAGCACCCTCGCATTCGAATTCGAAGTGTGATTTTCTTTATTTGTAGTGTCCTTCGACCCAATCTCGTTCATCTTTTCAGCCCGAGTTGAAGGAACGGCTGGACGACGAGAGCGCCGGGAAGCTTCCGATGTTTGGGCGTCTGTGGCTTTCGCAACAGGCACATCACTAGGTGTAGGTGGTTTCGATGCTTGTGTATCTGTGGCTTTTGTAAGAGGCGCGTCAATACGTGTAGGTAGTTCTGGCGCAGTGGGAGAATCAGGAGCTACAGGTGCGGGCAAAGAAACCGGAGGATCGGATGCGGGCAAAGAAACCGGAGTGTCGATAGGAGCGACGGGGGTGGCCAAATGGGGCATGGATGAAGGGAGGGTTTGGAACTTCGTAGCTGTCATGGAACTGGGGGCGAATGACATCGCTCCTTGAGAAAGAGCTGTCGGTTGAATTCCAGACTGCAGCGGTCCTAGGCCGTTTTCACTCATCAGGGAGCCGGACAGGTAGTCCCCACCGAACCACGCAGGGGTGAAATTGGATTGGGTTCCGACAGACGATCCAAAAAAATTGTAGCTGATGTCCCCGTCATCTCCGGCAGCACCTAACTGCGAGGGCACCGATGCAGGGTCAGTGAAGGATGAATAGGAAGGAATAGTGAAGAGCGTGTTTGAGGACCACATGTCAGACGAGGGTGCGTTGGTAGATGCGAATGAATCGGGATAGGTACCTGGATCCTGAGGAACCGGGTTAAGGTCTGGAAACAAAAAACCACTCTCCAGAGATAGCAACGATAAAGCGCTATCTCCTAAGGGAGCAGGTGCCGCCTGAAGAGGAGCATTCAGAGAATCCGATCCTGCTGAGGGTGTTGGTCCCGCTAGGGGAGCGCAATCGACCGAGGGGAAGGACACTAGTGGAGTGGATGGATGACGAGGAGCATTTAGAGAATCGGGTCCTGCTAAGGGTGTGGACGTGGCCAAGGGAGATGGATTGGACGCGGCCAAGGGAGATGGATTAGACGTGGCCAAGGGAGAGGACGCGGCCAAGGGAGATGGATTCACCGATGGGAGGGACACGGGTGGAGGAGAATCGGATTCTTCATCTTTCTTAGATTCATCTTTTTTGGATGGAAGACACCGTTGCATGCAAACATTTGGTGCTGGCATCGACACCAATCAGTGATACTACTAAAGTCGAAATACAATAATAAACTCACGAAAAATGCTGTGGAGGAAGTCAGTATATGGGGATACATACATCTTGTCATAGTCTGAGCATGCATCGCCAAAATTGTTCCCCAAGGTAGTTGTTCCGACATGAAAACTGAATGTAACAGTGTCAACTCCACGTGCAAGGATAGCTAGAGCCCAGAATTCACTGACCTTCCGACAGAAATCTCACCATCCGTCTTTCCTGGGTTTGGTCCACCCATGAGGACAGTAAACGCCCAGCCAGTTTCCTCCGAAAGCTTGCTGAAAAACGCCTGTAGGTGTTGCGGACACGCCTTAATCGCACTTGACATGGTGATGAGGGTAAAGCGGTGGAAAGTGTGAGAATGAGACCCTGACGACTCACTCAAGGTAATGGTCCGCTCCACGTGTGGCGCTCCCGTTCAACTTCCGCTTTTCCGTAATTTCAGCACGCTTGGCATTCACAGCTTCCTTCGTCGCTTCATCTGCTTCATCCCAGACCTCCTTGGCTATCTTGGCACGCAGGCCTACCCTACTCTTCTTTGTCCAACTATTCCCTGAATCATTCATAGCGAGCTCCACGCGACGATCGATCTCCGCTTTACCGAACATATCCGAATGAAGCTCAGTTTGTTGAGGCAGGCGTTCTTTCGCGAACATTTTTTTGGATACTTTGGAGAGCCTGAATGAAGACTCTGCATCCCGTGCTCTATTCGTGTGCCTCCACCGAAACCACGTTTTGAGTTGCTTGCCGGATAAAGTGGTAGTTAGATAATGCTAACTTTGAGACAATAGGTTCCGCACTCACATTTTGCCGCTTCTGGAATGCATTTCTAAGAGAATCTTGCTCGATCTCGGTAAGATCAGTGATTACCCGGTCCGGGAACAGAATATCATTCTCGGGATACTTTTTAAACCATGCCTCGTCGACCAGGGGCCAGAATTTATCATAGCGCATAGTTTTCTTTGCCTCCTTATACTTCTCATGGTATTCCTCTAGGAACTCGTCCTGTTCCTTGGTTGTCCACGATTTTCCCGGCATCTAGATTCTATTTTAATCATGACCAGTTAATCGTCGATCAACAGACCACATACACTTTTTGATCTTCAACCGTTATGTTACCCTATGCAACTTTATCTGGCGGCGCCGTTCCAGGGATGGCAGGGAGGAATTGACCGGTAGCCTACTCAATCCCAAAGCTAATGCATTAATCAACACCTGACCTTCCAAGATAATGCATTAATCAACGTTAACCAACGCTTGACCTTCCAGGTAGGTAACGCATTAATCAATGCTTGTTGTTTATTGTCATCTTACTTGACAGCTCAATTCCCACATCCAGTTCATATAAGATTAAGCTCATTCGAACCCCCCAAAATTTCTGCCTGCTTTCTCGACATCCTATTCTCCTAGTCGCACTCACAATTACTACGCTATGACTTCGTTCAAGCTTGACAAAGTCGCCGACAAGTCCGAGGTGACGACGGACTTGGCGACCACTTTGACACCTATTTTAAGCCAGCTAATGGCGGCGCTCTCGCTTGGGGCTGGGGCCCGTAAGTTACCGGATTTCTTATCACCCCCTTAGGCTCACGTCTTTATATAGATATTGATATCAACGTTAACTTGAACGTCACTCACGCAACGACAGATACCCCGGCTGGAGCGACAGTCACTCCTGCATCTGATGATGCCTTAGAGGCGCATATTGACCCTGATTCTCAGGCTCCTGTGGTGCCCGTCGAGGCCAGTGTCGTGCGTATTCCCAGTATGTCGTTACTTTTGTCATGTCATATGATTTTCTCAAACCTGCCAAGCCTGCCCGGGGTGCCTCTGCTCGGTCTGTGCTCGCCGAGTCGTCTTCCGTCAAACTCCCGATGGTGCGTATTTTTGTTTGACAAGCCAAAGTGTTCTGAAGTTAGCTTATTCAGCTACCCACCACTGTGTGTGTGCCATCTGTGGCCGCAATGATCTGTGCGTAAAATATGCGGATGGAAACGGCGATCCTACAGCAGGAGAAGCTGGTGCAGGTATAATTACGGAGAATAACGGTCTTCGCTGGTATACCATCACCGTCGGTACGCGCCTGGGGGCATTTTGTGATTGGTATGCGATTTTCTTGTAGCTTTTCTTACCATGTTAATCTCAGGCTCTCCCTGGGTTCTAGGTCAACGGTCTCGCCTCATGTCACAGGCGTTTCAGGTTCGTGCTCAAAACGTCAAACCAGCCGTGCCGCGGCAGAGGCTGCGTTTGCACGCGCACTCGAAAAGGGTCTCGTTCGTCTTGTTGCGTAAGGCCTTGTAAAGGTTGCTCTTACGTTCGTTGCCGCAGCTTGTGTAATTTCTTGCGCTGCTTGTACTATACGCATTTCTATCCGGCGGGTACCTCCAAATATGATGCTGCTTTCGTTTTTGTCCGTCGCCAATATGCTCTAGTTATAACTTATAAATTTGATATGGTGTGGTCGTGTAACATAAGCACACTCACTGACAGAAAACAGACTGCGCTCAACCCGAAGATGTGCGCAACAGAACCTGAGCTTAGCATGTACCACACCCATGGATCGTAGGTAACAAGACCCAGAGACTTTGTGCTAGTAGACGAAAGCGCAAGTCACCACGGTAGTAACGGTTAATTATGGACTTAGAGTACTAACCTATGTGCCGTAACCTATGTCCCGTCTGTCATGATCTATGATGAGCCATAGCAAGTAGTACATACATTGGGTAGGCCAGTAGGCACCTTGATTCTTGATTCTTGAAGCTTGAAGTCTGACTGTAACGATAGTTCAATGTAGACCGTATCTAGCTGCAATTGAATGCAACTAAGTACACTACTAACACAAACCATTCGACGACTCGATTAGAATTGCCATAGGTCCTACTCAAAGGTAAAGCTCTATTATAATTTGTACGCAACAACGTTCGCCTGCCAGTCTAAGTACTAGTTTCTGCTCAGACGAACCCTGAGCCCCGGATTTATGATATTTCGAGTGAACCCCATAATTCAGCAGGTCAGTTTTCGGCTTCTGATTGGCTGACCACTGACGATTCAATGGCTCGGTCAGAATTGACCATTCTATAACTCGGATTAGAATCGGCATAGGGCCTACTTAAAGGTGAAGCTTCATTATCATTTTGACGCAACAATATGTACTCCTGAATCCTGATACTAGTTTCCGCTCAGATGCACCATGCGTACTGTTATTATGATATTTCTAGTGAAAACCGACAATTCAGCAGGTTTCTTTTCGCCTTCTGATTGGCAGGATAAGTGATGCATGACTCGGACAACCCAAGCAGCTAAGCTAAGTACTAAGTCTGGCAATTTGGGGAATCAACGGTGATGCATAACGAGCTTTGGATTAGTATAAAAAGTAGCTGGTAATTCTGTATGGTTTTGCCAGCTCATCCCACTTGTACGACAGGTACTGACTTCCGCATTCCTCAGTTCTATTTACATCTCACCAATATCTCTCACTCGGTTAGAAATGTATCCCAGCACTCAAGCGAAATTGCTTCGCAGTCTTGGACCGAATTACCAACAGGCGATACAAGATGATCGGGTCGAAGAGTTTTTCCAGCAGGCATATCTCATTTGGTTTGATCGCTTCCCTGAACCTCGTGATAGGAGCTGTACCAGTGAGGAGTATGCTTGGGCGATAGAAGTCCAGAAAAAGGTTTGTTCGTGACACTTACTACAATGCATTCATGTATCACTAACGCACTCTTACACAGCGTATTCGGTGCGGATTGCGGTGGGCAGGCTGGAGATTTGTACGAACTCGAACATAATTTTTGTAGTCCTAACGATACATCGACAATTTATGATAACCACCGATCTACATATACAATGAGGACCACCGATCTACATATACAACAAGGAACTTGTCTGACCCTGTTTGAAGCGCTTGATAATCATCGCGTAAACTAACACAGCGACGCGCCGACCATTCGCGTGAGTGCTCACCCAGCCTGATGTTGAGTTCCTGATCGCATCCCGCTAGTCCTCTTAATGCTAGACTAATCTCCTCCCACTCCTTACGATAGCTTATCATCAATGTATGAATTTCCTGCTTCAAAGATTTCAATGGTGTTGTTCGATATTGTTCCAACCGTTTGTCTTCGTACTCCCGCTGTTGGCGTAGTCGACGACCATGCAGAGCGTCAATTAAGTAATCCGCCTCTTTCGATGAAGGTCTGATGTCTTGGCATAATTGGTATGGTGGGCATCCGTCGAACTGAGCTAGTTTCTGGTCCTCATAGTCAGTGTCGTCGAGGGCATCTGCACCGGATGTGGCTTGTCGAAATATGGAGGAAGTCGGTAGAGGGAAGTCAGCTACGTCGATGAGATCTGCTGGTAATCTCGTAATGTGAAGTAATGCATTACTTGAGGAGGCAGGTGGTGGGTTATCAGTGACAGCGAGATCGGTGAAATCGGCCAGTAATGCATTACTTGGTGATGATGCATGAGCCGTTCCCTTTCGACGCTCGTAAGCACGCCGGTTTTGTTCACTGCGAACAGCTTTATAACTGTGGAAAGAGCTGAAGGAAAGACCACATCAATTGAGCAAAAGACATACCTTGGATTTTGCGCTGCTTGGGTCGACTGGGTCTTTCTTGCAGCTGCGCGTTCAAGGACGGTCTGGTATTTTGCACGCCGACCCATGAAAGGAAGAACGTCGGAGATAGGAGCAGGCGAAAACACGATATTTGTTGTTAGGGTTTGATTCGCTGTAACACCCGTGGATTCCTTCACACTTGAGCTTATGGGTCACAAGAAAAAAGCGAGATTCACTTACCATGACACTCCGGATCCAAGCAGGCGGGGACCACAGAGACACGAACATGTCAGTTACACCGCCACCACAAATGGCCGGTTGAAAGCCTCGACCAGCTTTGTGACTACGGCTGCAAATAGGCTACCGACTTCGGATTCACTGGCACCAGAGCTGTGCGAGGAGACAATTCCAGATCTTGTTGATGATGATGACGACGAGGTACTGGATCCTGCTTATCTTGAGTACCTTATAGAAATGAGTGCGGAGGAGAATTTCGGGCACAAGAAACGTCGTAGGACAGCCGCAGTGAGCGTTGGACTTGTGCTTAACAGTGTCGTATCTGTTGACTAGCGTATATACTAGGATGAACCTATGAAGATGTGGCTGGAAGAATGTGATATGTTTCTAGAAGAGATGATAGGACATGAAGGGCGTGATCAGGCAACGTCCAACTGTCTGACATGTTCTGAAGGTTTGGCGCAGTTTGAATGCGGTGATTGTTATGGAAGAGAGATGTTATGTCAGCCATGCCTCGTCCAAAGACATGTCCGTAATCCATTACATCGAATCAAGGTGCGTGTCTTTTCTTCAAGTCAACTTCGAATATGCATTTACATTAATCTAGAAGTGGAATGGAATGTATTACGAGAAAGTTACCTTACGCGAGCTCGGTCTCCGAATCCAACTTGGTCACCCACCTGGAGTCGCATGCCCAAACCCTGAGCCGTGTTCTGGAGACGATTTCACACTTCTCGACATCCGATCGATCCAGTCTGTCAGCCTGGACTTTTGCGCTTGTGGAGCGTCAAACCAATCCAAACCTGTGCAACTGCTTCGATCCCAACTTTATCCGGCCACTGTAGCGAACCCTAGGACTGCAGCAACATTTCGTGCTCTTGAAACTTTCGAACTCCTATCCTATGTCTCGAAGGTTTCAGCTTTTGAATATTATCAAGCCTTGTCTCGCTTGAGTGACAATACTGGACTCAATGTCCCTAAGGTGAGTTGCTTGGTTTTTTGCCTGCGTTGTCTCGTAGCGCTATAAGATTTCGGCCACAGGATCGATATAGAGCACTCCTCAGGATGATTCGGCAGTGGCGCTACCTCAAACTATTGAAGCGTGCTGGGCGCGGCCATGATCCTGATGGCACGCGAGCAACCAAACCTGGTGAATGTGCCGTTCTATGCCCTGCATGTCCACAACCCGACAAAAACCTGCCTCCTGGTTGGCAGGACACACCTGAGGACAAACGGTGAGTTGTCAGACGTCATCATAGCAACGAGCTTCTGACTCCATGTTCTCGTAGGTGGTTGTACGCACTCTTTCTCGGCATCGACGCAAATTTTCGCTTGAAGCGTAAAAAGGTCTCCAGTGACAAGGCCGACCCCGATCTCAATCAAGGCTGTGCTTATTTCGTGGAGGAACGCGAGTACAAAGAGTATCTTGCAGAGTATAAGGTGGAAACTGAACCTGTACGTTCCACATCCAGGCCAGAGTAATGTATGGTGTCCCTGAGTCATTTAACAGAAATCTACTTGCTCTCGACATGATGCCGTCAACCTCTCTGATGCAAACCCGAATCATGAACACGCTTCGACCGGAGTGGGAACTATTGAATGTTCCCGTCATGATATGAAGCGACCTAATGCTGTGGGCGATCTTCAGAAGGGTGAAAGGTAAGTACTCGAGTCGCTTTAAGTGATAAGCGGGGAAATCTAAACCGACCCACAGGTACTGCAACATGGACTACTTATTCTACAAAAGCCTTTGGGCCTGCACTCTTCTCATGCTGGTTGTATCATATGACATTGCCTGTCAGTGGTCTGTGTATCTGAGACGGCGCATGGCCAATATCGACCATACGTTCAGGATTTTTGTTGGCTCAGTGCACGTGATTTACCTCGTGCCGAAGTTCCACCTACCTGCACATATCGCCGCTTGTCGAACACGTTTCTCGTTTAATTTTACTAAAGGTGTTGGTCGCACGGATGGCGAGGCTCCAGAACGTGGCTGGGCAGAGGTTAATCCGCTGGCAGCAAGCACAAAAGAAATGGGTCCTGGGTCTCGTCGCGATACTCTGGATGCGCACTTCGGTGATTACAATTGGAGAAAATTCGTTGGAATGGGTAAGTCATCTATCCATGTTCCGGATATCTATTCCTCATGGTGTTGACTACAGGAAACAGCTTATTTCGGAAAATGAAAGCCGCGGGATCTGACATGTATGACCACGTCATCAGTCACTCCGATTATGAGAAATCACTACCGCCTGCCTCCATTGCTCGTTGGACAGCCGAGATAGAGGCTTGGGAGAGGGACCCTTCGCAGCCAAATCCATATGAACTCACGATAATCAGTGAGTCCAATATCATGCATCTCGTGGATCATTTCTGAATATTTTTGTTAGCTCCCACGCAAGCTTCGATTCGTCGCGAATTAGCAGAAGCAGAAGCGCAAGATTTGGAAGCGGGAAGAAACTTCGTACTGGATGAGAATGTGTCTCCCAGTACTTTGATCTCTTTGGGAATCGATCTTGAAATGGCGCAGTATGTTCCTTGCTCCCACGGTCATATAAATGAAATCATTAACTTTGATTCTTAGACGTGTATTGAAGGTCGAGGCAAGCAAGATCTGGCTCCATGCTCAAGACCGACAGAGAACGAGCTTCCAACTGCATAGCAATGCGCTTTCCCGCAAGATCAATGCATGGATAACCAAGCAGAAACTATATACTCCTTGCGTCGTGGTTTTGCGTAACACTGAAAATCACTCTGCCTCTCCACGACCAGTATACCAAACTCCCCTTTGGCTTCCTTCGGAGATCGGTTCCAAGATGATATTTGACAGACGTCTCGCAGATATCGAGTGGCGTCTACGCATTGCACAAGCATACGAATCCCTCGATCAACTACGGAACAATTTACAAATTCGCTCGTATCTATTCCGGTTCAAGGATCGGTTCGTTAGAGGTCAAACTGCCAACACCCGTGCTCGTAACACTATCGCAACAGTTCAAGCTCGGATTGACGCGAACGTCGAAACCTATCGTGCTGCACATGCCGCACTATTGTCACTTGGATTGCTACTTGGGAAGGTTGGCTGGCAGGGAAAGCTACAACCACTAGGTGATTCGGATGTGCGAGAGATTTCAGAGGGTGGGGACGGTGAATCGGAAGGGAGGAGAAGATTATCTTGGATCTGGAAGACATTAGGGGTGGTGGGTACGGAGGAGAATGATGAACTGTGTGATGCACTACGTGTTGAATGGTGCAAGTCGAGAGCACGGGCAATGCGGTTTACAGAGGAGGTTGAGCTATTGCAAGAAGAGATGACGCGCGTGCTGCGCTTCTTAGAGTGGCAGGAAGCTTGGTGGCAAACAAAGGGCCAGTGCGAAGGATGGGGGACAATGACACCATCAAGAACTGAGGCTTTGCGAGGGTACGCGGAGCGCCAAGCTGCGCTACGTCGGGAACTGAGAGTTAGCTTCTCCAACATGTGGCAGGATCTACCGGAATTTGTGCAGTTGATGCACGAGGGTATCACATGTTCCATTGCAGTGTCGTCGAATGTAGGTTCAGATATGTCAGATACGTAATTTTTCTGTTGGTAGTTCGATATGTGCAACATATTGAGACAATTCGGCAGTGATGCATTACTAGGAATGATTCACACGCTGCTTCTATGGAGCAGTGATTCATTACTGATGCATTACGCAGGATGCCAGTCCAAGAGTAATGCATCTGTCAGCGTCGGCAAGCTATTTACATGTAGATGCTTACAGACGGCCCGGGATCAAATGTGATGCATTACTAGTAAGATGGACGCTGCCAATGGATGATGCATTGGACCGCGCTGATGCATTAAATGGCGAGTGGAGAGTAATGCATCAGCATGCGCGCTAATTCTAAATTATTAAATAGCGCAGACACAACACAGAAATGTGATGCATTATTAGGGTGGCAGTAAGCGTAATGCATTAGAAAAAGCGCATTGACGCCCGATGCATGATGCATTACGCCGAGACAGTACATTAATGCATCAGTACATAGCGTACAATTATATTGATGTATTAAACAGCGCAGACACGACACAGAAATCTGATGCATTATTAGGGTGGCAGTAAGCGTAATGCATTAGAAAAAGCGCATTGACGCCCGATGCATGATGCATTATGCTGAGACAGTACATTGATGCATCAGTAGATAGCGTACAATTATATTGATGCATTGAACAGCATATGGATGATAATGCATCGATAGGATGCATCACATTGAATCGTTGCAGTAATGCATCATGATGTGCGCCGAACATGAGGAAACTTTACTAATGCATCACGTCAGATGGGCACAATAATGTGGGCCAAATATCTCAAGATGCGGTAATGCATCACATCGGATGGGTGGGATGACATTTGAGGAGAAGTAATGCATGAAAGGGACGGCGGTAATGCATCACATCGGATGGGGGGGATAACATTTGAGGAGAAGTGATGCATGAAAGGGACAACTGCTTACTAGCGCTGTGGCTGCATCACTCTGAGGTACTTACTAGCTTACTTTATGCATTACTCTCACAGCATCTGGTGTATCTGTGCCTTCGTTTATGGAGATGTTGCATTCGAGCTTGATCCAATTACTGTCATGTGCAACCTCCTTGGCCGCCGAATCCTGACTCCCCATGCTGTTGTACAGCGTATTGAACACACGTCGAGCTTTCATCGCTTGGACTGGGAAAGCTTGTTTGGCCAACGTGAATACGATGTCGATGGTGGGGTTTTGGTGGGAAAAGCTGGTTTGCAATTTGGATGGTTGGTTGCGATAGCGGGGTGTGCTCCTGTTGGTCGCATGGTTGTAGCCACTGAGGCTGGGTTCGAGGATGCTATTTGCCAAGCATCGCATGGAGATACTGTCATTAGCGTCTGCGAAGGTTTGGATGAGTAAGGACTGTTTTTGTTTAGTGGTCTCAAACTTGAAGAGGGTACCCTAAGTATGCACAATATTATTGTACTGTTTGAAGGTTTAATTGCGTTGTACTTTTTGCTTTTTGCTCGTTCAGAGTGGTAACCAGGTTGAAAAAATGCTTGTACTTAGATCTACTTAATATTTTCAGTAAGCAAGAATAAGTAGTGGATAAGTGTACCCCCCACTCCCACCTGATATCCGGGATTCGTGATCCGACACGGCGACACCCCCTTGAGGAAGCACAGAGCTAACCCCATAGTAGTGTTGAGTGGCCAGAACGTCTTGCGACGCGTTGACCATGCTAGGAGCAAACTCCGCTGGCATGGACACGGTCGAAAATCCTGTCTGTCTTGTATCCCATGCCGGTGTGTCGT
>QFEU01004742.1:0-15473 GCA_003316345.1 Tricholoma terreum | reverse complement strand
TCATCAAAATCTGGGAAACCTTGGTCTGAAGCTGAGGTCAATAATCTCGTTGACTTTCTGTACGAACATTGGAGTCAGTCTAGTGGTGGGAACTTCAAGGCGACAATCTGGAAAGGACTATCAACACATCTCGAGACCAGATATAAGAGCTTGCAAAGCATCAGTGCGCTGAAGAGTAAATTTGGTGCAGTGAGTATCATCTATGTTAAAACCTTTTTGTTTATCTGACGAATGTACAGTTGAAGAGTACAATCTCAGCCATGGATGAATTTAACAAGAAATCAGGGCAAAGTTCGATTGGTGGCCCTTCGTCACTAATTCTTGATATTGGTGAAGAAAAGCTGTTTGATGATCACATCAAAACAATGAACCATAAAATGGTATGCTGTGTAGCTAGCACAAATGATCAATAATGACACCCCCCCCCAGCAAAAAACAGCCCTCCAGAGCCTGCATGGGAAGACCTTTGAGCACTATGATAAAGTCAAGGAAATTACGGGCAACTCCACAGCAACAGGCTGTCTTGCTCATTGGGGGACAAGATCGACACTCTCGCCTCCTTCTCGCCCCGACCAAGATGAGCAGGAAGATCCACAGTCTCTCGGAAACATGATTGCGGGGATTGCTGGCCAATCACAGTCAGGGCTGGCTTGCGTTGTGTCCACCAATGCCATGTTTTGTGAATTATTGTCAACTTCTGCGTTCACTGACTCCCTCGCCTCTGATATTTCTGGTCTACCATCATCTATTCTCACTCCTGGACCACTGCCCCCCCCCGGTAGCCACCTCTGTCACTCATCACGCCCCTCTGTTATCTGCTCACAATCCACAATCTGCTGCAGCCCCCAGCCGTCTGCCGTTGCCTGCTCATTCTGAAACCTTTCCTCCACCTCATCAACTTACTTTGTCAGCATCTACCATGGATGTTGATCCAAATCTAAACCCATTATCTTTGTGAGAAACTCCATCAGCCTCCCCTTCTCTCCACCCATCAGCTTCAGGCCAGACTGGAACATCTGCGTCGTCAGGCAAGCGCAAACGACAAACAGCTGATGATCGCCCATCGAAACGTCCTCCTGATTCATCAGCAAAAGTACCTGCAACCCTTTCTGCATTTGTGGGGATGACTGGTGCTGTTGGTGGCCTAACTATGTTGTTGAATCAGTCACTGGGTCAGTCAGATGTTGTCATTGTTCAGCGGGTGACAGCTCTCATTGCAAAGGCCAGTTTTTTAAAGGATGATAATAAGGACTTGTTGGTTAATTATTACAGTCGAAACCCTACTGCAGCAGCTGGTCATGTGTTCAACTGATACAAACCAAAATGATAGTATTGTAATGTACATATCATATCTACTCGACATTGTATTCAGTACCGTCACCCTCTGTATCCGAATCAAATTCTGTATCATCTTCTCCTTCCCTTGACTGCAAGATGTCCTGGTAGCTTGTCCACATTTCTGCAGCAATTCTGTCACGTCTTGCCACAACTGCATCGTTGGTGCACTCTTAAAATCCGATGCTGTGCATGACATCATCACCAGCATCAGCCTGTCAATTATATTGCTCTTCAGGTCCACTGATCTCTGAGTCTTCTTCACTGGGATTATGAATGCGAATGAAATTGTGGATGGCACAGAGAGCAGCAGGAATCTGGGCCTGAATTGAGTATTGATATTCAGGTCCAAGAAGAAGTATACAGAAACAGCGCTTGAGCATGCCAAAAATCCTTTTAATGACATTTCAAGCCTGTGCATGCCGCAAGTTAAAAAGTTTTTGGGTGTTGCGTGGCCTGTATGTATATGCAATTAGCATTTTATAGTAAGTGATAATAAAAATTATATTACCACACACTGGCCCTTCCCCATTCTTGTAAATGATATTGGACACCATGGTAAGGAACCAACAGTTCCTTGCAGTGTGGAAATCCTGCATCAGCAAGCAGATACCATCCATCAGGTATCTCTAAATCCGATTGAATAGCATCTGCATAGACTCTTGCATCAGCAGCTGATCCCTCCCATCCAGTGAGTGCATAGGTGAAGAGGAGATTGAATGAACAACAAAATAAGCAATTTTGGGAGAAAAAACCTTTCTGATTGTGACAGGCATCACATATGAAGAAAGGAGGTGCAAGAATAATGTGGCTTCCATCGATGGCACCAAGTGCCCTTGTGAAAAATCGTAGTTTGGGATTTCTGAGAAGGAGGAGAGAAGGGTGGTCATTCAGAGTCAATTGCTTGACAAATTCAGAGTAGAATGGGGCACAGGCAAAGATTTGTGTCATTTTTTGAAAGTATCTGCATAACTGATCTGAGTCAAAAATATAGGAAATAATTGATTAACTTACTTTGAGATAGTTTCATTTGATTTCTGAAACCGCTCACCAAGGTGGCAAACAGTAAGACCAGTAACACATACATAGAGAAAGATCACCACCTGTTCTTCTAATGATACATACTTTGAATTAGTATGTCCCAGGTCCCGTAACTTTGATACTAGTGCAAGAAAGACATGCTTGTGCATGCCAAGTTCAGTGCAAATACGTTCAGAATGACCTTCAAGTAGTTCATCAACCCAGCCTTGACCTGTAAGAATAGATGTATGATATGGCTCCCGTACAAGATAGCGACGGATAATCTGGATGAACACAGGTAGAACAGCACCAATGATAAGGGCTGTGATTCAGATTACTTGCTGGTAAAGATTCTGTTGTGCTGCCCATTGGGCATGGTTTCGATCCATGGGGGGTGGGTTGATGTGGATCAGTTATTGTACATTAGAGCCTTTAAATACTATCTGCAACACATCTATCATCTGTGACATCGCAGGATGATCAACTACGGTAGCAAAAGAATCAACATCGCGAAGGCCATCAGCAACAATTGATCCTGATGGCTGTGCCAAGATTAGATTGTACAAAGTTCTGCTTCTAACTCCGAACAAATAACACGGTGTTTCCTGTGCGTTTCTCACTCATTGGGTGGGCCATTCAGGTCCATTTGCCGTATCCAAACAAGCTCTAATACTGACACCTTCTTCATTCTTGACCTGAATAATTGAGAAGAAATTACTAGACTCCTCTCCACCCAAGAATGCGAGGATTCTGCCTTCCTTTTCAAGACTCTCTGCAAGCTCAGAGAAGTAGCTGTCAAAGTAGATGACCTCCTTGATTGGTTCATTGTTCACCTCAGGGAAAAAGGGATTGCGAATGTAATTGAGGAGATAAAGAATATTCAGTTAGAAGAAACCCTGAAACCATCTGAAACACTATACCAGCATCAATTTTTAGAACCAGAACAATGAGAACCTACTTCACCCAGAATTCCTTTAGAAATGACTGTATCATCTACCCCATCACACATGGATGAATACCTCGTGGCACCCAGTTTGCCAAACCCAGACCCCAATATCTGCTCAGATATTATAGACCTCATCCGTGAGACACCTACACCTCCCCCTGGACTGACATCTTCCACCACTACTAGAGTCGACATGATCCCTCAACTTCAAACTATTCACCGACTCATTTCCCAGATAAAATTTTCTCACTGGATGAAGAAATACCAATGCTTTAATTGTAAACTTTATGGACACCTTAAAACTCATTGCCCTCTCTATCAATGCCAGCATTGTAACAGCTATGCTCCAAAACACTATACTGCCAAGTGCCCATTCCAAGATTCCGCAATTGTATGACTAGCTCGCTCTATAACAGAAGACAAAACTTACAATGCAGAGATGGACAAAGTGTATGCAGACTATGATGATGAAGCCTGGAACAACATCACAGGAGAACCCATTGGAATGGCTTTATAAGAAAATATTGACAAACAATTTTCTTTAACACTCTCTTTCAACCACCATGGCCGACAACTCATTGATTTTCATGTATGTTCTCTGCTCTGTGCTCCTTCTTGGATGGAGCTCCCTTGGAGTCTGGATCGCTTGTTGCATTATATGACAGGAAGTTTACAACAAAGATATTGAACTCACAAATTGTGGGAGACCAACTTTACCTACCCCACTCTCATCACCCTTATCGCCATCACCCATTACACCTCTTCCATCCATCATTTTACCATCACAGCAGCTATTGCAGCCTTCTCCTGCATATTTACCGGATTGTCATTGCCCTCAATCATTCAGTGAACAAAATCTATTTATTAAACGACCCCTTCAATGAATGTCAAAATGAGCTCCACTATGACAACCTCCATTCACACCATTACCGGATGTCCCTTCTTCAAGGACAAGAAGACGTGAGGAAGTTGATTGAATCTGGAAAGTTTCAGCCTTGAAACAGGGGTAGTGTTACAAATTTTTCTATTCTTGCTATCTCGATCACTATTTACCAGGCCCGCCATATTTATCTCTGTTGACTCATCTTGATTCATGTACAGCTATATGACTTGTATTTACTTGTCTCGACTCTTGCTTATACTTGATGACTAGACAAGCTATATAGTTGACTTGTACATTTCAAGGATTGTATAGCCATAGCCTATAGTATATAAACTGTAGTATAGTTGGTCAAAGCTCTCTAGCTTGACCTAGGCAATATAACACTTATACTCAGATCTCACTTGACTTAGTTGTGACTAACATCATCATTCGACCTCAAACACAGAAAGCCTCTGCTGTTCATCAGATTAGATAATGCCCAAAAACCTCATGTGTTAATTGATTAGATTGTGATCTGAGTTATAGGCTATCACCCCTAACAGAACTAACATGTGAGTATGCCTTTTCATTGGGACAGAAGGAGAAAATGGGGATAGGAGGAAGATAAGGATTCAGAGGGGTCAGACCTCAAACTTCAACAAAGAGGATGGAGTGCATGATTCCCTCACCTGAATGATAATGTGAGTGATTTAGCCTAAATACTCAGCAAGCTGAATTTGTGGTTCAGAAGTATCATGCTCACAGAAAAGTTGGTGCAAAAATTATGATGGACCTTAATGTGTTAAATAATCCTGTCTAATTTGTCTGTCAATGTGTAATTCTACAAATTCATGCAAGTTTTCATTGACTGTTGGTAATATGCTACCTATATATAGTAATCAAGGGTCCATCAAGGGTCATCAGAACCCTTAAGGGTCCAAAATCCAGATTTGGGACATGAAATTTTTTTAAATGTTGGAAATTTAACAAAAGGTTGAGTTCATCTGAAAGCTCTCATCAAGCTGAGTCAATTCTGATGGTTTCAGACTTTTCCTGGAACTTTTTAAGACGGAGATACATTAACAAATTTTTGACCTCCGAGAGGTTGGTTCCTGGTGTCCAACACTGTAGGGCCCCTAGTCTCATGTGGCATAGACGATACACACCCCCACCACAGACGAATAGTATTTCACTGGACAAACTATTAGAATGACTTGAGCAAGAGAATAAACACAAACGTACTGTTTGATGAAGTCCAACAGCCCCCACCCTGTATCTTTGCAGCCCAGATCTGTTTTCCATGAAGATAGAGTTTGTGACTGTGTCAGGTCTGTCAGCTGGAACTGACATGCATTCGACAAGAAGCCATCTGATAGATTGTGCGACCTTATACTACATGCACCATCTCAGCACTGGACTACTTTGTGGCTGGTCCTGATGATGCAGGGAACAATCTTGAGGTTTGAGAAAAAGACTAGTGTTGCCACTGCTACTCCCAAAAAATGAAGAATGATTAAGATGACAATGGAGCAAAAATGCTGAATGGTATGTAAATGGTTTGCCAGTGATCAAATATACTATCACACAGAGAGAATCAGCTCACAAAACCAGGTGCAAAAGTGTAAAACTACAATGTGGGTGATGAATGGAAGAGGTTTTGGTTTTGGTTTTGGTTTTCAGGGTGGACGGGGGGTTGGTTGTAAGGCTCCAACTGTACCATATACCTACTGTATATATATGGTAAATACTGTAGTATCCGTATCCATATCTGTATGCTGCCAAACAGCTAGTGATCTGAGGTCAGGTCAGAGTGACTGGAAAAAACTGGAACCTAACTGAACTTGATTGCTTGCTGACCTGACTGCAGTCAGGGTCAGGCCAAGGTTCATAAAAAATCAACAAGCCAGGTTTAGTCAGATCAGATATACAGCCAGAATGCAGTCAGGTCAGTAGCAAATTTGGGGTAAAAACTGGAGCTGACTGAACCTGGGAACACTACAAATAGCCAAAGAGCAGTATATAGTAAATATACAGTATAGAGTAAGAGTAAGAGTATATGGTTGGACTAGTGATGTGGGAAATCTTTGATGCAGTGTGCTTTGTCACTAGCTTGACCTTTTGTCTCTCTTGCAGATCCTTCAGTATATGACAGTGTTCATCTAACAGGGCTGCCCCCAGCCATGAATTCAGGATCACTGGGAACAGGGATTGTAGCAAAAATGCACAATATATTGTCATCCTTATTTGCAAGTCAGACACTTGTAGGCAGAGAAGGCAGAAGCAAGCTCAAAGCATGAACTTGTTTCTCAACAGCAGTGTGTGCAGGGTCAGGGCCATCATGCAGTCGAGAATTGTTGCTCATTGGAAAACATGCAGGTACAATCCAAAACTGAGCCTAATTTATATGCTATGGACTCAACACAGAAGTTCCTATATCTGCCCTGTAGAATGAATCAGCAAGGAAGAATGCAATCTAGAGGTGGCAGTTTATCTCAATGATTCACAAATTCCAATAAGTTGTTCATGGCCAGTTTTCAACCATTGTATGGATATTCTCTTTGGTGATGATGTCTGTGATGACAAGGGTCATCTCCTCAATGTCATGCATGGCCCATTTGGGATGATTATGGTTGTAGACTACATCCAACAAGCTGTGAAGGCTGGTTATCTCCTCTGGGAGCCTGTGAGCCCGAAGTTGGATTGTCTGATCAAGGAGATACGTGTTCTTGTGTAAGTTGTTGTACCTGTGCATGTAGACACTCAATAGCTTCCCTATCAACAGTGAAAGTGTTCCTACAGCTGCCCAATGCAAGGTTACTCTCAAATTACCATTACCTCCCAACTCAACATCAAAGCAACACACTGCAACTGCAGAAGATGCTGATAAAGAAGAAGACAAGGACTATGTGGCACCAAAGCAACATTATGCTGAGCCTGCCTCCCCTGGTTGGATGCATGATACAGATGGCAAGGAACATACTGAGCACATGGAAATGGGTGAGAAATTAGTGAGCGACATAATTATGCTTTGTTTCTTTACTCATGCAACATAAGGCTGAAAAATGTAACAATAAAAAGCAGTCCAGTACCACATTGGGCTCCAAGGTGCAGATTTCCAAGTAATCGGATTGCCATGTTTCCTAACCTGATCTGAACAGAAGCACAAAAGTTCAACTAGGAAAAACAAAGTATTGAAGAAAACATCCAAGTCCAAAGCAACGGCATCTAATACAGAAGACTTGGACTCAGGGGAAGAATCAGATGGTCATACAGCGCTTAGAAATACTGAAGCTCATGAGCAAGCACAGGGTGCATGATGTGGCCATGGAAATGCTAGCATGCAGCATTACCACACCCCAAGCCTAATTGTGGATAGGAGTGGGGGAAAACACTGGGAGTTCAAGTGCAAGTACTGCACCTCATAAGTGCAGATCTTCTTTCATTGATTAACATCATAACAAGTGCTAGTGCTCACTCGTTTCCTCACACAGTCAACCATCAAGACATGACTTTCGATGATGAGCTGACCCTTCCAAAGCTCAACAATCTTGCCACACATACCACCAATTGCAAGAAAAAGTCTGAAGGTGGGCCTACTGGTCCTGATCACAAGGAACTACCAAATTTGGCTTGCCTGAATATCAAGCAAAGCACAGATTTTATGGTGGCATATCTTAAGGCAGGCAAACTCAATCCAGATCTGATCCCAACACAGAAGGGGTTTCTTTGCTTATTCTCTGCATGGATTTTAGATGAAAGCCTTCCCTGGACTTCAGGAGAAGCACCCTCACTTGCACTTCTCTTCAAGTATCTTAAAGTTAGATTTTATCTTCAAAGCCAGGCTGTCAGGCTGCAGTTTTTCAGTAACCAATATTTACTGAAAGAAGACTGATTTTGGTATGCATTGATGCATGAAAATTTTTTCAACTTCAAAACAACCACCATTCAATATATTGTGATGTATTTGTTGTAATCAATGACAATGACACACCAGCATCACTCACCGAGCCATGTGGTGGTTCACACACACTACCCCTCTCTGCACTGTGTACAACAACAACAAAGACAACCACAACAGTAGGTATGATGCTTACCACAGAGACCATGAGGAACCACAAGGGGGCACCTAGGCCCTTCTTTTAGTTGTTTTTTGGTCTGTTCTTGTTTTCTTTTCCTAACAAATACAGTACAGGTTACTACTAGGATTAGGATGACAAAAGCCACCAACAGTGAAAACAAGAGCCACAAGCAACAGTGAGGAGGGGCATGTGCCCCCTCCCTGTTTGTTTCTTTTTCATATGTTTTTTTGTTTTGTTCATTCAGCTTTTTCTTCTTTTACTCAAACTGTTTTGCACCAGGTTACTATGATTTTGATGACAGAAACTGCCACACCTGGCAATCTAGATGAGGGTGAGAACACACAAGAAGATGGATACGCCAAAAACAATGCAGGAATGCCAAGACACAGCAGGGGCGACAAGCAAGATGAGAGGGTGGCAAGATGGGAGGATGTGGGGAATGAGTGAATGATGGGGCTCCAAATGATGCATTTGGGCCCTGGGGTATGTTTTTCTTCTTTCCTTTGTTTTATGTATCTGCTAACACAATCTTTTCTTTTCTTTAGATGTGGCCTACATGCCACCATGCCCACCCACTGATGACACCCACCGCTGCTCCCCACTGGGTGCAGGGAACACCACTGCCACTCCCCACTTTGTCTGTTACAGTGATGGTGGATCCCTACCCAGCCCCGGAGACAACAATGGCACACTGTCATCATTGTCAGTTCCTGTATTCAAAGGAGCCCACAATCACAATTCGTGAACAATGCCAAGATCACATCTGCTGCCATTACCAGCTGTGAGCAACACCAGGACAAGGAATGATAACTGATGGGGATGGGGATATTGATGACAGTGGAAAAACATATGGTGGGTGACTTCAATGGATCCCCTCTTGCAAACTCAATGTTATTTTCTTCTACCATCTATTCCCTTTGTCTCTTATGTACTATACAGTAGTACCATGTGTTGAATTAATACCTTTATTATTAAGCAGATCTACTGGATCTGGCTGCATACATGTGCCTTACATGCTGTATTAATCACTGCTGCTGCGCACACATGTGCTGCACACATGTTTACACCGTGACATGCCCTCTGACCATGTGACCTTATATTTATGTATATAAGGAGGCCCTCTGTCATAGATAGAGAATTAAGTTCTTCACCTCACAAACCCTAGCTACAGTAAGACTATCACTCACACAAGGTAGGTCTAAGAGACCAGTAGTACACTTCCTGCATAGGGTTAGGTTCTGCTTCAACACCCATATGTTTATGATATTTGTAGTCTTCAAATTGTCTGTATATGAAAATTCATTTTACCGTACAAAAGCCATGGCCTGGGCCAAGCCAAGCCAGAGCCAAGCCGTGAGTGGCAGCTTTGGCCTGGCCTGAGGTTTGGGGAAGCCAAAGCCGCCTCAGGCCAGGCCAAAGCTGTGGCTTCCAGGCCAAGCTTGGCCAGAACACCACTAATCCACATATGGTGGAGTTTTTCCCTTTTGTCATCATGAGTGGCAAGTTGAGTATCCTGACAAACCCTCCTTTGCATAATGAAAATGGGTATTCTTCGCTTAGCTTATTTTGTTGTACAAATGTAGTATGCACTATTCATCCCACAATAGTAGTCGGTCACTTCAAGTTGAGACATGTATACACCTGTGTACACGTGTTACTATTATTACAATTATGTAAAACACGGCTCATTTCAACTTTAACAGCCTCTCTGGCGTGGTTCCGTCAAACTGGAGTCCAAAAGGCTCCTCTACCTCTGCAGGTGTTACTCGTGGCTTTCACAGTTCACAATGTGCATGATAATACACATGCGCGAATTCGTACTTCCTACCTAGCGCGCCTTCAGGATTATACTCCCGCGTGACGGATGCCGGGAAGCAAATTTTAAATAGCACATACCATATATTCAGCATGCCCGGCCAGGGCACCGTGCCGATTTTCTTTCTTCCTGGCCATGTTGATCTCCACAAAAGCCTGGCTGTATCACAGCTCAAGTCCGTTTCTATGTCGTTCACGACCACTTCCTGCCCTGCTCTGTGTGTCATTTAACACCAGACGGCGTTTGTCCTCAGTTGGCATCAGTGGTGCAGCGCATCCGGCCCCCCAAGGCAAAGGGAGGCACGCGATGCGTGCCATATTGCTCTTGTCATCACTTGCAAGCGGAACTGCTGGGTATCTCATTGCAAAGACCAAGAACACAGACCCTCCAGCTTGCATCACTGGAAACGATGTTCAGCAATTGCAGTATGGAACTCCCCGTGATTTTGAGGAAGCCATCAAGCAGCTCCGATCCACGTTTCCAACCAAGGATAACGTGTCCACCGATATCGATGATCTCCACACTCATGGCATCTCACTGTGGGACCATCATGCAGGTTTATAGGAATATCCGCCGCGTTCTTGCCTTCATATTCACGCGTTTGATTTTTATTAGAGAACTTCCACCCCAGTGTGGTAGTTTATCCAACAGCGACAGAAGACGTTGTCAAGATTGTCAAGATTGCCACGACCTATCGGATGCCAATTACTGCATATTCAGGCGCAACAAGTCTGGAAGGACAGTCTCGAAGCGTATGATCATGATAATTTATGATGTAAATATTGTGAATGTCAAACTCTACAGACTTCTCTGCAAGGTATCTGTGTAGATCTATCCAAGATGGATCACATTCTGGAGATAAACGGTGTGTGCAGGTTATTCACATGCTTTTCCTGGATATTCATAATCATCAATCTACGCGCAGAGGCCGATTCTGACCTTGTGTGCCAGCCTGGTGCGAGATGGATGGACATCAATGACGAATTGAAACTGAAAGGTAAAGATTTGTATTCATACCGGGCATGCAGTAAACTTTTTGACAATCGGCTCAGGTATACCATTGTTTTTCCCAGTAAGTTCGTTTATTTTTTTTACTTTGGACATTGACCATGTTCGTGGGACAGCTTGATCCCGGGCCTGGTGCGACGATCGGCGGCATGTTAAGTAATGGTTGTTCTGGCAGTGCGTCTCTGTTCAATCCTACATATATATATGTCTGAAAATGCATCCAGCCAACGCGGTGCGCTATGGTACCGCAAAGGGAGAGTGGTTTCTTAACGCGGTAGGTCGACACCCAGGCAGTTGACGGGAATGCTTACGCTCCGTAGACCGTGGTCCTACCTTCCGGAGAGGTAATAAAGACGCGCCGCAGATCAAGAAAGTCTTCTGCAGGATTTGACACTACCAAACTCTTCATTGGAGCCGAAGGGACTCTCGGAATAGTCACCGAAGGTTGGCAAGTCTATCTCTGCAGGTTAATTCTCAAGCTTACGCAAAGAGTTTTATAGTCACAATCCGCCTTGCGCCCGTGCTCCCTACAACAGTTGCCGTTGTGTCGTTCCCTGACGTCCGCAGAGCCAGCGAAGCTGTCATCGAGGTAATGAACCAAGGAGTGGGCATTCGTATGTTTTCTCTCGCCGTACGTTGATACACTTTTATCAAGTCATAAACAGAGTGCGTGGAGCTGCTTGACAACATTTCCATGGCCGTGCTCAACAAACATGAGCTGGCAGGACGTAAATGGGCCGAAAAGGACTGCCTCTTCTTCAAATTCCAAGGACACTCACAGGCAGCCTTGCAGGAGACCGCAAAAGTTGTGAAGATGATTGTCGAAAAGCACGGCGGGAAAGACTTCAAGCTTGCACAGAATGAGGAGGATGCAGAAGCTTTGTGGACTGCCCGGAAGAACGCCCTTAGTGCGGGATTAGCATTTGTGCAAGGGGCCAAAGGAATACCGACTGACGTTTGGCAAGTCAGAAGAGTGAGATACGTTCAAAATGTCTGCTAATTTATGAAACTAGTGTGCCAGTGTCGAAATTGCCTGAACTGGTATATGAGACCAAGAAAGACTTTGCTGCGCTCGGTATAATCTCGCCCATCATCGGACATGTAGGAGATGGCAACTTCCACTCCTTGCCTTTGTTCAGAACAGAGGAGGAGGAGGCTGTCATCAGGGAGGCCTTGCATAGGATGGTGCACCGCGCGATCGCATTGGATGGCACATGTGAGTGCCACTAGTAACAGTATAATTCACTGCCTAAGTCTGTGATGTCAGGTACGGGAGAACACGGTGTGGGATTGGGAAAGAAGGAATACCTGGTGGATGAGCTGGGCCTTGGGACAGTCGAGCTCATGAAGACGATCAAACGAGCCATCGATCCGTTAGGATTGTTCAATCCTGGAAAGGTCCTTGGTTTTTCACATGTTCTGAGCAAGGCCGAAGCTGATAGTTTGTTATGACAGTTATATCCCGATACAGCAATGAGGAAGAAGGATAAATGATGATTGGGCTTCGGGGCTGGCACCCACCCACCACTTTATGCTGGTTCTTAGGTGACTATTGGAGCAGTTTACTGTATGTAATCAGTTACGACTGCCATAGAAAAAAGTAGACACGGATGAATACACAACTACTGAAAACAAGGATCAAACGACAGCGATAGCGGGGGCCTGGGTTTCGCTCTTAGCCAGCCCACTGGTCGACGGAGCAGCGGCACCCTGTTGTCCTGGACGAGTCATCGCGGCACCCAGCGCCTGGGTCCGCAATGCAAGACCTCTGGTTTTCTCAATGACGGTCTGATATATCGGCTGTGGCGGCCGATTGATCTCGATGACATTCTGTAGCACAAAGTCACTGATTGCTGGTGACGCAGAAACAATGGTCGTACCTTCTCGAGATCTATTTTGGCATCTGCTCCCATGCGTGTCTCGCGGATGAGATTGACAACCCATTTTTCGCCCTCGTCGCGTGAGAGGTTGAGACGGTCAGAAAGATCACTACGTCAACAGATTCAGATCAGTGTACCATACAAGAGAATGGGGTGACACTTGCCCAATATCGATCTTTTGGTGAATCCTGCAATATGCCTCACTGATCAGATACCGCGCATTGTCCAGAAACTCATCCCTAAATTCGCCCAAGAAGAAATCATCACCAACGACCTTCTCCGCCAGTGTCAGCTCCCTCTGCGCCGCCTCGAAATCGAACTCGATGTACAGCTCCTTCAAGAACGACGTGACGGGATCCTGGTACTGGTACTCTTCTGTTTGAATGACTTTCACCACCTCCCGAATTGCGTTCCGTACGCGTGTCGGTACTGGTGCGGCCGCGGACGATGCAGCAGAGGCCTTGCGGGAGAGGATGGCAGAGGTGGCAAGGTAGCGCAGGATCCACGGACACGAGGTCTGAATAGTGTTGAGGTAGGTCGGGGAGAGGAAGGTCTCCAGCAGTAGCGTGCGGCCCTGTGGGTGGTTGAAATAGACGAATAAGGACCAGTGCACGAGCCATGTCCGAGAATGCAGTTGTACGAGGGCGGGCTCGGGAGCGTTGGGGGTGGTGGTCGCTGGTGTGAGAATGGTGCTGGGGGAGCGCGAGTCAATGGCTTCGCGGAGGGTGTTGAGCTCTTCAAGGGCGATATCCCATCGGCCAGTGAGGATGTCGGAGGCGAGCTTGCCCCAGTGGGCGGAGGTGTTGAGGTCGTTGTCGGTGGAGAGCACACGGAAGTGGTATAGGTAGTCGGCGGCACCACTGTAGTTCCCGTAGGAGTATTGAAACTGGCCAAAGTTGTAGAGTGCGGTTATTTGCTCTAGTGTTACCTGCATATATTTGATACAATGGATGGATTATTGAGCTGAAAGGCAACGCACATTATAATTGTCCTTCAAATATTGAAGGTTTTGATTTTTATCCTGACGCAAAGCTTGCGCAACATCCGGATTCTCAATGACATCTAGAACAGCCTGCGCCTCTTGCTGAAGACGTTCGTTCGTTGATACTGCATTTTGCCGCTTTCCATCGAACTCTGAACGAAGTAGTCAATTGCTATTGTTCTACTTTCAAAAAAATACTTACCTGGGGGCGTTTCCTTGTCTGGATTTGTCTGTCGAAAGAGACTAACAGTGTAATCGACCATGTTGGTCTCCTTTGCAAGTTCATACTGGGCAACCTGAACTTCCTCTATCGGGAAAAGAGATGTCTCGACAAGATGTGCAAGTAGTGGGAACGCCAAATGGCGATCCAGATAAGGGATAATCATTTTTGATAAATCGTGTTCTGCCATTGGGGACACCGGGCGATTGTGTTGATGGTAAGGACGACTACCAAATTTTCGCAGCACAGCCACTGCACTGTAAGTATGTATTTTATGTAGGATATTCCAATATCAGTGATACAGCGAGGAACGAAAAGTCTCACTCTCAAGCGACTGGACAAGCGAGTCTAAAGTAGAGAAACAGGCTGCGGAGTCGAAACGGCATGTGCACCAATGGGAGCTCATTTCACGAGCAATACAAGGTGTGATTTAGAGTATCTTTTCGTTGATCTTGACTCGGGGGTTCGCACTCATTATAGCCGTCTCAATGTACAACAGTTCGAGCATATGGTAATAAAGAGACATTATCCATCAAATGCTAGCTTAGAACGGAGAACTGATTGGCATTTAGCTACAGGAGTAGTTCTTGACTGCCGATTCACTGGCAATAGACACGAACTTGAATATTCCTTTATCTGATCGATTTCTATATGACAATCTCTATTTCCAACTTGACTTGTTCTCACCGCATACCGCTTCTGCCTAAAGCTTCCGCAAGGCTCACGAACCATGCTAATGCAGGTCCGCTAGAACCACTTATTCTGATTGACCCAACTTCTCAACTGAGAAATCCACGTTATCAAGTTGCAGGTAAGTAAGGCTCAAAGCTATGTGGCTTCAAGTTATGCCGTGGCTTAGTTTTGTATCATTTGGGTCGGATCTAAAAGCAGCTTTACAACATCCGGTATGGTGTAACGGCTAACATTGCCGCCTTTCATGATATGTCAGTAACGCGGCAGCTCGGGGTTCGATTCCCCGTACCGGAATATTCTTTTTCCTTATCTATCAAGCTATAAATTTGTAGTCAGGCGGCAGCAACATGAAAGAAAGGTGGCACATGGGTTTCACAGATGTTCAACGTTCAATAGTCGAATACAAGGGAGTACAAGGTTAACGAATGCCGTTTTGCGAGACCCTGAATGTAATGTCGACTTTGTACCCACCACCAGCGGAACCATAGATTCAAGAAGCCATAACACGCAAAGTGATTCACAGCATCTGCAGTTCCCCAATTACCACTGCATCAACCTTCGTACCAATCTCCAGCCGCGAAGACAATTTGGGAGTCTTTGCAGGTAACATAACCAGTCCATTTGCCCCACTT
>QFEU01004740.1:0-12841 GCA_003316345.1 Tricholoma terreum | reverse complement strand
TTACATTTTGAAGCCTAACTGACTGATTAATCAGTAAAGTGTTGATAACAAAAGTTGTAGTAACTTATCAATAGTACCCTATAGAACCAACATTTCATTATTGACTATTGATATTTTATAAGTAAAGTTGAAGTCATTAGATTTTTGTAATTTATAACTTCAAAGTTTGTATCAATCAAGTCTTGAAGCATAACTGACTGATTAATCAACAATGTGTCAATAACAAATGTTGTAGGGATTTATCAATAGTACCTTATAAAACCAAATTTTCATTACTGACTATTGAGATTTTATAAGCAAAGTTGAAGTCATTAGATTTTTGTAATTAATAGCTTTAAAGTTTGTATTAAGTTTTGAAGCATAACTGACTGATTAACTAACAAAGTATCACTAACAAAAGTTGTAGTGAATTGTTGACAGTACCTTATAGAACCAAAGTTTTGTTACTAACTATTGACATTTCATAACACAATTTGAAACCATTAGCTTTTTGCAATCAATGACTTCAAATTTCATATTAGGTTTTGAAGCATAACTGACTGATTAATCAATAAAGTGTCAATAACAAAAGTTGTAGAGACTTATCAATAGTATCTTATAGAATCAAAGTTTCATTACTGACTATTGATACTTAATAAGTAAAGTTGAAGTCATTAGATTCTTGTAATTAATAACTTGAAATTTTGTATTACATTTTGAAGCACAACTGACTGATTAATCAACAATGTGTCAATAACAAAAGTTGTAGAGACTTATCAATAGTACCTTATAGAACCAAGATTTTATTACTAACTATTGTTATTTTATAAGTAAAGTTGAAGTCATTAGATTTTTGTAGAAATCTACCATATAATGTAAGATATAATAACTATTATAACACCTTTTGGTAGTTCTTGATAGCTGCTGTGGAGCTACCATGGAGCTACCGGGCAGCTACTGGGCAGCTACTGTGGAGCGACCAGAGAGCTTTGGCAGCTACTGTGGAGCTACCGGAGAGCTTTGGTAGCTGCCATGGAGCTACCATGAGCTACTGGGCAGCCACCATGGAGCTACCGGGCAGCTACCGGGCAGCTACTGTGGAGCTACCAGGCAGCTACCGCAGAGCTACCATTAAGCTTTCTGAAGCTACCATAGATCTACTTGGTATAAGAGCAATTGTAAAGACATTCATATATTACAAGCCAAGACTTGGACTAGCAAGAGAAAACTGAAAAGTATATAAATATAAAAGAGGATATTAATTTACTTATCAAGGAAAAACTAAAGAGAAAACCCTAAAAATCCTTCTTGCTAAGACAATAACTTTATACTATTCTATATAAGACAGGCATGCTTTCAAGGCTTTAAAACACATGTCAGACCATATGGTGCTATTGTGAGCATCAATAGGCAGTGCATGAAATGCTTTAAATATTCTTGAAGATGTTTGAGGATTGTTGAAAGTGCTCACAAATCCTTGAAGGTGTTTATGAAGCTTTATAGGTATTTGTGCTCATTTGTAAATGTCTTTTTACAAATCTTCTTTTTCAATCTAAAGCCCAATATTAGCAAGAGAAATCCAAAGTTATATAGTAATAGTATGTAAATCTCTTGCAAATCTATTGGATACTGCTTATGCTAGTTTTTAGCACAATACATTGTGGTATTGTATTATAATTATAATATAAAAAATATTTTTTTTTTACTTTTTTTTTTTTGATAATAGGACCCCAGGGACCTTGTGACACAATATGTATATATATGGTAGTTCCATGGTAGCTATTAGCTTCCAGGAACTACCGACTGGCAGCTGCCAATAGGCATTTTCTGTGGCAGCTACCAATAATTATAGTACCTGCCAGCTGCCATGGTAGCTCCCAATAGCCGCAGCCACCACTACTCTTAGTAGCATTTATCTTGTAAATGTATACTACTAAGAGTAGTCAGGTCAGGGGTTGACTTAAGTGAACCGTGACTCGTTCTGCCCAAAACACTGAGTGTGCGACTTGCGACCATTGTGACTCTATGCCGTCTGCGGCTTTGAACATCGCTTGTCGGACATCAAAGTGCGAACGTTCGACCAGTCTGTTGGCTTTCGAATTGTACCCACTGATGCGGATGTAGTTGACTTTATACTTCTTCGACAAGTGGTTCATGGCTTTGACGAAGACTGTTCCGTTATCTGTAACGATCTCCCTGAGTGCGCCCCACCTGCATATAATGTCTTGATAGATCCAGTTGCCAATCACGGTTGAGTTCTCTTCCCGCAGCATGCGCCATTCTGGGTACTGAATGAGCGAACATCTCCCTTGGACCACGTAGCGAAAGCCTGCTGAGAGAGGCATGTACATGGTATCAATGTAGATTTTCGTGAATAGCGGGGCTGGCGCTGCGACGATAGGTGGTATGCAGACTTTGCGGGTTTGATGTATCTGGCAAATGTGACAACTGCGAATGAACCATACCAGGTTGGCTTGGAGGTGCGGCCACCAGAATCGCTGTAGTAGCGTCACACAAGTTGCATAGAAACGATGATGTCCGATGTTGTCATGTATATGCCGGAGGACATATAGTCGTCACTCGGGGTGAAGCACCAGCTTGTGCGCACCATGGGAGTCTTTCTGCCATAGCCTGTCTCGGTCTGGGAAGAACTCAGTCGCATAACGGATGAAGGTAGCATATTGCTTATCGGTAAGGGAAGGTGGTCGATGGAGATCGCTATGCCATTGTCGCACGGCGGTAAGCTTCAGATCATCGGATTTTGCGTTTTCCGATTGTGGGACTTGATGATAGCTATCATCCTCCTCTTCACTTGAGATCTGAGCGGTAGCGAAGGTCGACACTAATGTCTGAATGGTCGGCAGGGAGGGCCGAGGCTGCGGGTCGTGGATGAGGTGCATGAAGCCGTGGATGCGATCAATCCAATCGTTGAATTCATCTTCATCATCTATGTCAGGCAGGTCATCTGGCTGTCTTGGTCAACGCGAAAGACCATCGGGGCCGTGGAGGGTTCCTTTGACATGAACTAGGGTGAAGTGGAACGTTAAGATAGTCACGATCCAGCGATTGATACTCGCCGAGGGTTGTATATCAGGGTTTGCTAGCATGCCTTTGATATAGCGCGCATCCGTCTTGACTACGAGGTTACGGATGCCTATTACCCATAGTTGCAACGAGCGAAGGGCTCGGAATAGTCCATAAATCTCCAGCTTTGGCTGCGAAAACCTGGCCTCCCGGTCATTGAGCGGGATTGAGCTGAATCAGTTATAGTGACGGATTTTCGGGTTATCTTCTGAGCATTGACACAGGTAGAACCCGACTGCGATATGCGACGTGTCGACCATGAGAATGACTGGCGAGTCGGATGCATAGTTGATCGGTCAGAGTGCAGGTGCAGATAGTAGTGCGTCCTTTAGATCTTGCTGGGCGGATATCTGATCCACGCCGAACTCGAATGGCGCTCCTTTTCGAGTTAGCTTAACAAGATGGTGAGCTCATCGCGCGAAATTGCGAATGAATATACGCAAGACCCCTATGGTTCCTAAGAACGCACAAACTTCTGTGAGGGTGTTACAGGGCCCCCAGTTCTTGATGGCAGCTACTTTGCTATCATCTGTGACTCTCCCTTCATAAGTGCAGCAATGCCCAATAACTGTAATCTTTGGAACACAAATGGCTAACTTTGTTCCTGAAAATGTTCCTCCGCTGTACTTCATGCATTGTACGATGCGATTCAGGTTTGTCATATGCTCCCAGACAAATCGTCGAATATTGGAGTTTTCAGGGATCGGTTCGTAAGAACCATCTGCAGTTTCGTATCGCGATTCCGGTCCTTTAACTGGTACGTCGTCGATGTATGGTATGGTGAATGTTGGAGTCTCCTCTTGAAGGATAAAGGTGACGTCGTCGTGGAATATGGGGACTGAGTTGGTCCAGCCCATAGGAAGGGTGATGAGGTGAAGCGCACCATAGGGTGTCTGAAATGTGGTATAGTCTCGCGATGACTCTGCGATCAGTTGTTCATCATACCCAACATATAGATCGAGCATCGCACCACATGCGCGACCGGTGAACTGTTCCGCAAGGTGGTCAGGGATTGGGGGTACACCTGAATGCCTGATGGTGATGTGGTTAAGTGGCTCGAGACTGTGGACTAGACGAAGTGCCTCACGATCTTTCTTCAATATGCAAAACCAGCGCAACCGATAGGCAGAGTTGGATCGTTCGTATACTCCTGAGTTGAGTTTCTTGCGTATTATTGCGCAAACCTCTTCGTAAATGCCCGGTGGTATTGGTATGTTGCGCTCAATGAACGGTATATGTGGGATTACTGGAATGTCAATTGGTGGGAAGAAGTCGGATCGAAATCGACCTTGCTCTGTGTCATCCCATGCGAATGCTTGATTCTGGTTACACATAAAGTCGTGCATTAGCACGCGCTCAACGGGCCATAAGAAGTCTTGGTGGTTTTTATCTACCACCTCTTGTCGCAAGGCTGTATATCGTCCTTGGGGTCGGAATGGTGGTGGATTTGGGTTTAGTGGTGGTATGTCTTGGAGCGGGTCCCCAAGTATATTGCGAACAATGCAGAATCACTCCGGTAATTCGGCTATCACGGATTTGACTTTCTGCGCTACTGGCTTGTACTTCTTCTTGGCGACTATGCCTCGCCTGGTGATAATGCCTTCGAATGTCGCAATTTTGGGGTCGTCGGATGGTGTCAGTACAGAGGTTGAATAAATGGGGACAAACACCAATTTACTGATCGCAGCCGGAGAAACTTGGGAACCTGTCCCAGATAAAAGAAACGGAGTTAATTTAGAGGCGGAGAGAAAAAGATGAGATTGTGTTGGGAGATATGAGTCCGAAGAATCAGAAGATTGGATAGGAGCATATGATAGTACAGTTGCTGCATCTTTGTGCACGTCGAATTCAATTGTTAGTGCGATTTCTCCCTGATCTGCAATCAGTTCCTCGAAAGTATGCGAAAATTTACATTTTCCTTTGCTTGCCTCCGCTGTTCGATCCTGTGTCGTGCTAAACCTCAGGGAATGGTGGGTATGGTCAAGACACGATTTGAGTTCGGGTCTTTGATGGTGATTATTTGATCCTTGTTTGCAAAGTTCTTGATATTGCTCTCCGTCAGGACGTCGAAGGGGCGTCCCATCAAAATATTGTATGCCGGGTTGCGAACAACATGAATCTGCAAATATAAGGTGATCGCGCCGAGGCCACAAGGAACGTTTCGCGATAGTCCTAGTGACTTGTTGATTGTTCCGTTGGCGGACTGCATGTTGAGTTGAATGGTAGGGTCGTAGCTAAGGCCTAGTTCGTGGCAAACACTGTCCGACATAGCGATAATCTGTGAGCCGCCGTCTAAGATTGTTTCAATTTGTTCCTGGTGGTCGACCATCATCATGACTGATCGAATCACCTGCGACTCTTTTGCAACCATTAATTCCTCTGCATGTTCACCCGGGGCTAGATTACTCAAGTATGTTTCATAAACGTCGGGGATGACATATGCCTCTCTCCCTGCCATGGAGGCGGGCAGAATGGTTGATCGTGTGTTCGACGGGGCTGATTCTGTGACGTCATCGATGAAGGGTAACCTGGCTTCTTCTTGTAAATGAGTTGAGATACTGAGGGCCTCTGCGATGACATCGGTGGCTATGCGCTTCGGTGTTACGGAATCGCGGACCTTCTGTCGGTAGTCGGGCGAGAGGGCTAGTAGTTCTTCGGTGGATAGGGTGACGAATGGAGCTTTGACCGACGTCCTCTGTGATTTTCGCATTCTGGGCTGGTGCTTGAGTGCCATAGGTGGGTTCCCAATCCTTTGCGATCTTGGTTTTGTCAAAAGGTGCTGCAAAGTTTCTCATAGTAGGTGGCGCATACTGTGCTTCTGGGATATTAGCAAACGGGTGTATAGGTGGCTTAGCTATGGGCTCCGTTGCTGGGAGTGTTGGTATCGCGTCGTGGGTATCCGTCGTTCCTGATGTAGATGCTGCGGCATTATTTTGCTCCCTTTCCTTTCCTTTCTCCTTTCGTCACACAATTTAAACTCCATCGAATACCTGTCGTCCTTTAAGCACAAATAGTTCCTTTTCGAGCGCATTGATATGTTCCTGCGCTGTTAGTCGCAATGCGTTAATCTCGACCCCCGAAGAGGCCGGTAAAGGGTTGCAAGTTGTGGCTGGCGTGCATCCATAGAGCATGGATGTCGCGTCCGTTATGATGTTGGTATTGGTCGCATTAGTATTGGAGGTGATATGGGCACCTGCGAGTTGGTTCGGGTTCTGACGATGATACTCATCGAACCGCTCCTGGAAGGTGCGACCTATAATACTCCTCGGCATCCATGCGCCTGATGGAAGCACGAGTTTGCCTTCGTGGTTCTTGCGACATTTGCCGGCGTTTATGTAAACGATAATGAGCGGGCAAGTGCTCATGAAATGACCTAGCTGACCGCAGAAGTTACATGCTTGTCCTGACAAATTGTTGTGGTTGTTTGTATGCATCGGAGGTGGCATCGCGGCACTTGTAGCTCCTCCATTAACCTGCATATTTACTAGCGCCTGGATCGTCAGGGCTAGCTTCCCTAAAATCGCTGATATGTCTTCGTTTTTGACCTGCGACTCAGGTTCAGTTTGAGGCATCGAAGTTGGGTGTTGTGATAGGGCCGTTGGCGATGTCCCCTGCAATATGTGGGACGCAGCCTGGTATACTTCATCAAGGGAGTAAGCATCGTCTGCGTGATGGTCAGGGTACTTTATCTCTAATCGCCTTCCTACTCTTGCCCATAACTCGGCTTGGAAACCTCGGACGAAGGCGCGCGACTGCTCGGTTTCTGATAACCTGTTCTTCATGATGAGGTGTGACGTAATGGTGTAGAAAGCACAATAGTACGCTGCCAAATCGTCGATGGTGTGGATCCCTAGTCATGATCTTTCTCCGACTAACTTATCCATGTCAGTCATTGACCATCTCCGGTCATCATCGGATCCGGGGTATAACTTCTCCAACTCTATCTTCCACTCATTATAGGTCGAAGTGGCGCGGTGGGATGGGATTGATTGCCAGAATTCGGCGGTGTTGACGTCCAAGTACCTACAGGCTTGAAACTTCTTTTCTGTATCATCGGTGATTTTGCAATTGTCTAGGAGGGCTTTTAGCTCCTGGAAATATTGTCTTAGCTCGCGCGGTTGAGTAGGGGAAAACTTCGGTGCGGTCGAATGTCCTCTAGCTGGCATGGTTGCCATTGGTTGTAGCGGAGTTGTTGTTAGCGGATTCGTTGCGAGTGGATTGATCGAGGCTGCTGGAGTCGTTGGGAGCGGGGTCGAGGCTGCTGATCTGAGTCGGGAAGCCATGGTGAACAGGTTGTCGAATACTGTGCTTGGTGCGATGTTGTTCTTTGCGAATGGGCTTCGTACGGTGCTGTAAACTGCTGACGGAGTTCTGATTCTGTGAGGGTTGATGCACTTTCTTCGTTGTTTGTTGAAGGCAGGTCCGATGAAATCTTTGAAATCCCCTCGCGGTGGGCTCCAGAAATGATGGTCGTTTGCCGCTCCCACTGGTGGGGAAAAACAACAAACTGGTTGATCGAGGGGGTGGTTAGCTCAAAGGGTCTCGGTTACTCCCTTCAATGAATGTGCGCAACTTGCGACACGTATGTGCGACTGGTTCTGGTCAGTGGTGTAGTCAATTAGCGTAGTTAGCACGATAAGGCTGGGGATGTGCGATCAAGTTTGACGGGTTATAATACGTGGCTGGGTCGTCGGGTCGACCGTTCTCTAACGAGGATGTTGGTGCTGCGCGGATCGCAGCAGTCGCAAAGGGGCGTAGTCGTAATGGGCGATAGTGTCGAAGGCTTTCTTTGAGCTGTTTACTCTGAACTAGTACTGAACTGTGGTCGAAAGGGGGGAACTGAACTGTTTTATTGTGGTATGTACAATGGGCTTTTATAGAAGTCAGAGAAATAGAAAGTAATAAAGCCGAAAGAATATGAAAGGAATATAATGAATAAAACGATACTAGACACTGCCTTTCCTTGCTACCCCGAGTATGCGACCCTCATGTAGACACCGCTTTCGGTACTACCAACCGCTAAGGATCAAGTGGAGTAGTGGGGCGTTTGATCAGATTGTTGATGCGACAGCCCGCTGCCACGGACTATGATGCGACCTGGTCGCAAAGTCGCAGAAGGAGGTCGCAGGCGTTGAAGACAGTTAGACGGGGGATGTTGAAGGAATGTTAGAAGGTTATGATACTGAAATCACTCAATATCGCGTTTTCTGCAGCCAGGCGGTGTAGGGACCCATCACCGCTGTACATCCAGGATTCACATTGAAGCATGCAGCGCCGCCAACCGCAGTGGAATAGGGTCACACATTGTGTTACACAACCTGGCGATGATTGTGAATGCGGTAAGCGACTGGATAATTACTTTTCTGCTACTCGGCCGATCCATGGGCATCAACTACATAGTTACTTTCCTGCTACTTGGCCGACCCGTAGGCATTGACTACATAGTTACTTTTCTGCTACTCGGCCGACCCGTGACCATCGACTGGGGAATTACTTTTCTGCTACTCGGCTGACCCGTGTACATCGACTGGGGAATTACTTTTCTGCTACTCGGCTGACCCGTGTACATCGACTACATAGTTACCTTTCTGCTACTCGGCCGACCTGTGTACATTGACTACATAATTATTTTTCTGCTACTCGGCCGACCCGTGTACATCAACTACATAATTATTTTTCTGCTACTCGGCCGATCCGTGGGCATCGACTACATAGTTACTTTAATGCTACTCAGCCAATCCGTGGCCATCGACTACATAGTTCCTTTCTTGCTACTCGGCCAACCTGTGACCATCGACTGGGGAATTACTTTCCTGCTACTCAGCCGACCCGTGACCATCGACTGGGTAATTACTTTTCTGCTACTCAGCCGACCCATGACCATCGACTGGGGAATTACTTTTCTGCTACTCGGCCGACCCGTGGGCATCAATTACATAGTTACTTCAATGCTCCTCGGCCGACGCGTGTACAACGACTGGGTAATTACTTTCTGCTACTTGGCCGACCTGTGGGCATCGACTACGTAGTTACTTCAACGCTACTTGGCCGACCCGTGACCATCGACTGGGGAATTAATTTTCTGCTACTTGGCCGATCCATGCATATCGACTTCATAGTTACTTTAATGTTCCTCGGCCGATCTGTGTCCATCAACTGGGTGATTACTTTTCTGCTACTCGGCTGATCCGTGCACATCGACTACATAGTTACTTTAATGCTACTCGGCCGACCCGTGTACATCGACTGGGTAATTACCTTTCTGCTACTTGGCCGATCTGAGCAATTTACTGCTACTCGGCCGCCCAGTGGGCCCCAACTGGATAATTGCTTTATTGCTCCTCAGCCGGCCAGTGCGAATTTCTTTAATGGGACTCTGACCCCCATCAGCATTGACCGGACCAATGCTTCAATGCTACCTGGCAGACCCACCGAATCGCGTGCCGCCACCAGATCAAATGATATATATTAGCAGCTGATTGCTCACTGATTGCTCACCCAGGCCATATGCTTGCGGCACCAAGATCATATTCAGAACCTCATAATGCATATACAATGTATTAGTGCGAACTGAGAGAGAACCGTGGAGCTATGCATGGAACTGAAGGACTACCAGCTGGGAGACAAATACTTTTAGAGACTGGGAACTTGGGATTTGGTATTCAAGAACAAACTAACCTATTGGTCCTATGCCTGTCCATTTAGCAAATACTCTGGGCAAATAGATGCTGGGCTCACATTGCTTTCTTTCCTCTCCAAAAGCCATGGGTGTCACATTCTTCACCTTCCTCGGCCAAGGCTTTGGGCGACCGGAAGTCAATGCTGCTGTTGTTGCCGGCACACTAGCCATCTGGTCCTGCTGTGCTTCCCGAGATTTTTCGGCTCGCTTCTTGGGTGACGCTGTTGGAGCCAGCGCATCTGTATCCTCCATTAACTTTCGTTTTAAGGATGGAGTACGATTTTGTCGAACACCCGATAAGTCTGGCACATCCTGAACCGATTGAGCTGGCTGCATGGGAGTACCAGTAATTGTTTTCTCGGCTGCTTTATTGTCTTGACGCTGTACCTTCATGTCCTTGTTCCTCTGTTTCATTTGACGTGGCTTTCCATTCCCGCCGTTAGCACTGTCACTTGAATTACGAACCGCAATGGGCCGCTTCTTTGGCTGCTGTTTAGCCCTGGCCAACCGCTGGGCCTTCGAATGGGTCTTTTTTTTTTTTTTTTTTTGGCTCAACAATTTGTATTGCGGGGCTTGATTGCAGTCCGCAGGAGTCTTACAAACAAAAGTAGTTATGCTACATCTACCTAAGCCCACAAGCCCTCTATTTTGAATTTGCAAGTTGGTGGGGAAACTGCCGCCCCGACGTCACCCTTGCGAGTGGGGGAGGAAAGCTGCAGCACATCTGCAGCATAGCCAACAAACAGGCACACCGAGGCATCGTGGTCCCCATCCACTCGCCGCCGAAGCGGGGTAGAGTTGGTGTTAATTCACCGTAAATTCCCAGCCCAGCTGGCCGCAGCTGCCAGAACTGGAGGATAATCCGTAGCCTCGCGCACACCCGATCCATGGCCCCTAAGTCAGACCATGGTTATACCTCCAACAAAGCCACGTAGGCCCTGCCAGCTGGGACAGACAGTGAGCCACCTGGCTGGTGGATGTTTGATGCGCAGCATCATGCTGCGCACCGATGAAGGCACCCCCCCATAGCGGGGCATGCATGGAAGAGGGGTCGCATACTGCAGCCCTCAGACAGGTGCCACCTAGCTGGCGGATGTTAGTGCCCAGAAGTCACCACGCACTGAAAAGCAGGGAGCGTGAAGCTCTACACCGCGTTATGGGAAAGCCTGGAGGGGCCGAGCATACCATGGTATGCACAGCCCCTAGATGCGGTTAGGCCAGGGGGCCCACCTGGGTGGGGCACCCTGCCTATGGTGGGCAGGGTGGTGGACTAACGCCTCCCCCCCCGCCTATGGCGGCAGTGGGGACGGTTTGAGGCCCCTCCAGCAATTGTTGCGCTCACTGGAGAGGGAGGTGGCAGCCCCGCTGCCTCCAGCAGAGCTGGAGGATTGGAGCAGAGTTTCTCAAACTCCTTACAAGCTCGAGGTATGCGCAAAGAAGCCACAAAGAGCTCCCAGGCTGCGCATGACATCTCCCCCATAGGGAATGGGGAAAGGAAGGCAACAGGGGCATCCACCACCATAGCGATGATAGATTCCAGGACATGGACTGCAAAGACAGCCGATGAGTGTAACTCAGTGACATCATTCGCAGTTAGAGAATGCGACTCACTCCCCCAACCAGCTAGGAAGGGGGGGGAGTGCGGGGGGGGGACTGGCCCAACAGGTCTTCGAATGGGTCTTCTTCTCTTTGCCTAATGCTTCCTCCGATTTATGCGTGGATTCATTGTCCAACTCCTCTCCATTACCGGCCCTTGGGGCCTTGCTCTCTTCCTGTCTGATCCCAGCCATCAGATCATCGCTAGCCAGCTCATCCTCAGAGGGCTGTAAAATCATGGCTGCCACCTTTCCACTCTGGCTCACTTCACTTGCCTGCCTTGTGACCCCTGAGCCACTGGCGTGCCAAGTCTTGATTTACCACCATCGTGTATCAATGATTCCCCACCGTCAGTATTATCCAGCTCTTCCTCTGACGTTTGCAGAGTGACTGCTGCGTGTCGTCCGGTACCCCTTGACAATCTATCCTCATTGTCTGTCAGCAGTTCCTGATGGACCTCACCAACCGGCTCTTCCTCTGATGTTGGCAGCGCCACCGCCCGTGCTTTCCCCTTCCCTCTGGATGACATTGGCTTTATGGCCCGGGGGGCCTGTATTCCATGCATCGGTGTTCCAGTGATCAAATCATCATTGCTGCCCGATTCATCATCCGATACTTGGGGAGCCGCAGCCTCAGGCCATCCACTCCGGCTCGACCTACCTGGAGCCGAAATATCTCCATCGTCCGTTAACAATCCCTGATCATCTTCATCATCCGGCTCCTCCTCTGAAGTTGGCGGGGTCACAGCCTTGGCCTTTCCCTTCCCTTTTGATTTTTTCAAGTTAACACGGCCCTTCTTTCCATGTTTCGATTGTGTTTTCTGGCTTTATCACGATTCGTTTGCGAGATCATTCTCAATGTAGTTGTACTTCACCATTCCATCCGCCGTTGAATAAGCTTTCCACAAAAATTTATCTTGCTGTCCCCTCCAGAAGTCAAGTAGTTGCTGCTTCTCTTGTATCCGCATGCGCGACGGTTCCCGCAATGTGAATAGTTCTGGGATGTACTCTGCATCAACATACTCTTCTTGATCCTGGCTGATGCTAATCCATGCCAGCCGGGAATTGGAACTCCTTGTCAATAGACCTAAAATGAACAATAGTAAATTATTATCATCATTTGAGTAAGTAAGACGAACGATAATGAATAGTCAGGAAGGACCGAATCAGCGCGTCAAGATCTCCGCTTTTCATACTCTTCCGAGGTGGGATAATAGGTAATCCATACTCGTCACGCTCAAGTTCAATCATTGTGGCAGCCTGGTGCCTTGAACCGATGGCAGCGGCTCCGTCATCCTCACCCTTGCCAGCATCTCATAATAGGGCACTATATGCATAACCGCACCAATCATCCTCGAACTTGTCTAATGTGTCTGAATGGTCATCACTAAACGGCCGGACAGGGGGGTTCCCAATCCTATCATTGAGATCATGCCTATTTGGCTTTCATAGTCAATTCAACATGCTACATTGCAGCCAGGCACTCACGTTGAATACACCGGAT
>QFEU01004733.1:0-26946 GCA_003316345.1 Tricholoma terreum | reverse complement strand
TGCACGTTGGGCGTTTTATGTTGGGCCCGCACATTTTTTTATGGAAACGTTCTTCCCCATCGCTCGTTCGGGCGACAACGCCAAGGAAATTGTTGGAAGGTGGTCGAATCGCACGAAACGTAAGCAACAGAGATTACTTCTCTAGAAAGGATATATGGAAACTGGATTTTTACTGAACCAAGGAGGAAACCCGGTTTTTGGGGAAACAGCTGAACGATAGGACGGATGTGATCATCACGCGTCTGCTTGACATCAGGCTGTTTGATCCGGGGTCAGTGTCTTTTGGCGCATAGAAGTGCAAATCGAACGCAAAAGCCTTGCGTTGGGAGTATCCTCTCGCTTTCCCTCCAGGTCTAAGCCAAGCAACCCAGCTTCTATTCCCCCAGCTTTTGACTTTATTGCAAGATCCCTCGTTTACGAACGCACATTATACCCTATCCCTTTTACGTCCATTGGAGATAGAAACCCCGACAATCAGCAGGCACCCTGAGGACTCCATCATCTACTATGGAGAAGAATCGGTCGAGAATGTTCGACACCAAGGACGGAGAACTGGAGAATCTTACCAGGTCAGTGGACAGTATACATTGTAATCAACATACCAAGGAGCACCAAAGACAATACTTGCGGAAGTCATCAAAAGTAGTAATCGTGTGATTGCGCGGATGGAAAATTCAATCCGACCTGGTCCTCTGGAACATCTATGCCGACGGAAACCACCTGCAAGCACATGGCATGTGACAACCTGAAAACGGCATTTCGGTCGGTTCTCTGATGCTAATGCACGCGGAGATGGTCGACATCTGCAACGGGCATTAGTAGTACTTAGTACCAATAGCTTCCCTGAGTGCGCGATCGAATTGCCTCCTTGTAATCCTTTCAAGTTCTACTTGGCGATGGGCGAGTGCGCTGGGCACTCTGTTCTATGTATCTCTCGTTGCCGGTCCTGATAAAATTTTCAGTCACTGTGCCAAGTACGTGATCCCTTTTTTGGTCACCAAAAAAGCTCCTACCGCACCTCGATGATTGCGAAGGTCTAAGGGAAGACCATTTCGACGTCCTTGGCCCGCCACCAACTATCAGGAGAACTCGGTTGCATTCTTTATCCCCATGGCTTCCGCAAGACACGTCTACTTGGTACGCATCGATTTCGGGAGTGGTGTTAAGATGTCGTGGAGTTCTGAATCGCGAGCCACGCCCAACATGCTGTGATCTATCGTACAGGATGACCCAGAGGCTCCGGTAGTCATGTGCAAACGGACTGAAAACGCTTCTCTGCGCGATCCGCGGCCTGGTGGAATCTGGGTGGCTCAGCTACTGTTGAATATTGGCCCGAGATCGCCGTGGTTGTTTGAACCGTTTACTTGGCATCTCATGGCGAGCACTAGTAAATTCGCTGTGAGTTTGCTGCATTGACTGCAACAGGTAACCTGTTGCCGACCAAATCAAAGGATCTTATAGGATAGCATGTTGGGTTGTAAAATAATACATGATCAGGCCTTTCCGGAAGCCGAATGAAACAATATACATCGATACGTACCATGTTCGATGCTTCATTATCTGGTAACGGGGATCTCGACGCCGCTGTTCGCGAAACGGATACTGACGCTGCAGTAGCAAGGCTTTCTGCAGCACAGAAGCATTACGTTCAGGATCCATTCATTAAGCATCTAGTTCCTCGAGCACATCTTCAACCTCCTCGGCCGCCATTGATCAACATTGGCACCTTTGTGCGATCCACCGCTATTGACGAACTGGTCGAACAATGGTTACTGCTATCTGATCGTGCAGGTCAACGTTGTCAGATCGTCAGTCTCGGTGCTGGCAGTGATACCCGATTTTGGCGAATCGCGGTATGTCTGTTGAATTATTTCCAGACCTACTCATATGGACGGTGATCAGCCAGACAGGCGTGCATAAGGACATACTCTCGAACTATGTAGAGATTGATTTCCCGGAAGTGACGGGCAAGAAGGCTATGTCTATTAGGAAGAGTAAGGAGCTGAGCGCTGTGCTAGGCAACCCTTCAGAAATTCTTGTGTGTGAGCATCTACGATGATTTCCGTGTGGATATTGTTTCAAGTAGACCAGCTCAAGGTGGAACTGCTTTGCATGCACCGACTTATCATCTCATGCCTGCCGACCTGCGCCTCTCACCGTCTGCAACGCTTGATAAGCTTCTGGCCTCGCCAGCGACCAAACCAATATTGTCTCCCTCGCTCCCAACACTTCTTCTGTTTGAATGCGTGCTGGTGTACATGTCTCCGGCCCATTCCTCTGCTTTGCTTCAGTGGTTTACGAGGTATTTTTCGAATGCCGGGGACCGAGCAAATCTAGGAAGCATCGTATACGAGATGTTTGGATTGGATGATGCTTTTGGGCGGGTCATGGTTACCAACTTGAAGGTACGTCGCTGCGGAAGACACTAGAACGGTGATAAATCGGAGGCATGACAGACAAGGAATGTTTCTCTACCGGGGGCAGAGCCCTATCTTACGGTGGAATCGCTTCCGCGTAGGTTCCTGGATACGGGTTTTACGTCTGGCCGAGCCCTTACATTGCGAGACATACGGCGACGGTGTATTTCTGATGAAGAGCTTGACAGGTAGATACAGATCTTGCTCATGATTTCATGCGTTGCTTATTCGACGCAGGATATCGAGGGTTGAGATGTTGGACGAGACGGAAGAATTGGATCTTGTTCTGGCACACTATGCTGTGAGTTGGGGAACGCTGGGCAGCTGGGGCGATTGGGGGCTGAAGATGTGTAGATAAGGCAATGAGTACGAGTTGTTGAGCAGAAATGAGGTTGGAGATCAGAGAGAAGATAAAGTCTGCTGGCAGACATAAACATCCAAGAGCGCTGTGTATATCAGCCTCTTGTCTAGAACCAGAAGATCATCATGAGAAAGAGAGGAGATGGACTTACGAGTCAAGCGTGAGTCGGACCCGAACTTGCGGGAGTGGTCGGGGTCTTTGTGTGAGAAAAATGTTGGGTTTTGCGGTTTGCGCTGTTGTCCTTGTCCCTCGTCCTTGCCTATAGGACTGACTATTCCTCCCGGATTGCTATCCACAGCATCCGTCCCCGTCTTTCTAGATTCAATCCAGCTGCTTCTCGCCTGCTGGCAGGTCATTTTTGACGACCTCACCGCACGCGATTCACATCCCAACTCACTCGGTAGCAAAATATACACACAAAAATCATCCGAAAACTTCCTTTTTTTCTCCTTGCAAAATTCGTACATCGATTCTTCCCAAAATCTTCCGTTCCCATTTATACTGATTTATACTTGTGTAGAATGAGCAAATCTTCTACTGCAACAGCACAAAAGAATCCTCCCCAGCTTTCCACAAGATCGGCTTGGGCAAAGGGGCCTCCGAATACATCTCTACCTACATCTCGCTCCCAGTCTCCTGCTCCTTCCACATCATCTCATCATACACATTCCAGACGTCCAAGCACTCTTGGTCAAGGTGTACCCATAAAGGATGGCGTAAGTGTGCCTCGCGGTAACGTTGGAGCTGTCAAACAAGGCATGTTCGCCCACATTCGATATGGTCACGGTTGTTCTAACCAAAACCTTAGGGTCTGCAGTTACCTTTGGATCAATTGATGATGTCTCTGCACCGATATCTTCCTCACCTTCAGCTGCACCCCCCATCAAATCCGAAGTGAAATCTTTCGGGTCAGTACCTGCTACAGTGGGCCACGTCAATGGCAAGCCCTCCATTTCATCACGCCCTCCGCTGGCCCCATCATCAACTTCCCCAGCGCCCACTGCAGCCTCCTCTACTACCTCCTCTACTGCTTCCTCTATAACTTCCTCTACAACACTCTCTGCAACTCCTTCTACAGCTCCTTCTACGGCTCCTCCCTCTGTAGCTCCTCCAAAACCACGCAAGGCGGATATTCTCAAGATGTTCCAAAATCCTTCCTCAGTCCCGTCATCTCAGCCTTCTTCTGATGCTTCCTCACCATCGCCGCGACCCTCAAATTTACCGGCGCAATCGTCCACACAATCTCAGTCGGCACAAGGCCCTTCATCCCAACCGTCTCATCAATATCCAGCGTTTGTTTCGGCCAACAGCATGAGACCGCAAAATTCCGGTCCGGGCGGAGGCGCCCCGCGATCTCCAGTGTATTCGCGCCAGATGCCTAACGGCAGTGGTTCTCGCCCGCAGGGCGGTCCAAACGGAGGGTCCTCTCAGTTACCTCCCGGCATGTCTAGCCCACGATTAGCACCGCATCCTCATCCAGGACAACCCCCAAATATGTCGTCTCAGCCTCCCATTCAACCCCAGATGCAACCTCAAATGCCCATCCCGGGCTGGCCTGGCTACTACGTACGTTGAGCGTTTGACTGGTTTGGTTTGTGACTCATTCTTTCTTGTAGTATCCGCCCCAGCCCGAGCAGCATTATATGGCGCAGTATGGACATCCATGGTATCCTATGTCTCAGCAAATGTCTCAACCCACGCACTCCCAACACCATCCATCGCCTTCTGGCCCCCATGGGTCTTCACATGTGGGAATGCCCATGTCTCCTCGGAATCTCCCTCCTCCACTCCCACCCGGTACGCCATCTCAACCCCATGCGGTACCTGTCATGCACGCACACCACCCTCCTCCCCCACACTCTCATTCTACCTCAAATAGTATCAGTGGAATGTCGTCACCCCCGCCCACACCATCGACAGCCGCAATCCCAGGTAGTGCGCGATTGAACGCCAACTCCTCCGCATTTGTTCCTGGTCGATCAAAAATTACTGTAAAGAACGCTGATGGGTTGGAAGTCGACTTGGGTGCTATGACAAAGTCCAGCCCTGCTTTAACAGTTGCCCCGAGTGCTGCACCTTCTGCTTCAGGGTTCAGACAAGGGAGCCCCGGCATCACCGCGACTCCCAGTCGGCGACCATTGAGTATCAGATTGGAGACAGTGGAGCAACGGCAGAAACGCATTGCAGAGGATGAAGCGAAAGAGAAAGAGAGCGCAAAAGCCAAGGCTGATGTGGAGAAGGCTAAGAGGGACAAAGAGGCGAAGGATAGGGAGGAAGAGCGGAAGCGGGGAGAAGAGGAAGACAGAAGGAAGGAGGAAGAAGAAAAGAAAGAGCGTGCTTTAAAGGAAGCGGAAGAAGAGAAGGAACGGACACGAGTCCAAGAAGAACAGGAGCGGATTCGCAAGGAGGAAGAGGAGAAGGAGCGTCTGCGAAAGGAGGAGGAGGACCGGAAGGCTAAGGAGGAGGAGGAAGAGAAAGAACAATTACGTCTGGCGCAAGAACAGGAGCGCATAAAGGCGGAGGACGAAGAGCGTATACGTGTGCAAGAAGAAGAAGCATCTCATCCAGCCAATGCTCTTGCTCTTCACACTGAGCCAAGGCCGGAAGATTCTGAGTCACAATCTGTTCCAGAGGATGGTGAAGTTCAGGATGCTGATGAGGGTGACGTTGAAACCCCCGATGCTGGGCAAGAACACAAAGAGAAAGCGAAGGAAATCCTTCGTATCAACACCTCGCCTGTCTCTGAACTCAAGAAACGTCCTGGTCCTCTCGATCTATCTAACACTAGGAATGCCTCGCCGTCTCTTCCTTCTGCCCTTGCCACTGCTCGGGTTATCGATGACCTCGGCAGCGTCCCGTATCCGGAAGGTATATCGAGCCCTAACATGGAGCTCAATGTCAATGCCAAAAACGGCAAATTCAGGTATATCTTCTTCATCTCTTCTTCACTTTGCCTAACTGATAGATCTGGACAGATATGATCGTGACTTCCTTCTACAGTTCATGTCCATTTGCAAGGAGAAACCCGACATGCTTCCCCCTCTCGATGCTATTGGTCTGGAACCTACCGACCAATTGTCCCTGAGTCGGGGCGGTTCTGGTCGTCATCGTCAAAGTTCTGGCGCTTCAGCCCCTTCTCGTCAAACCTCTGTTGGGTTGGGCTTTTCTGGAGGATTTAGCAAGACTGGTGCCTCCAATTTCAACATGGGCAGCTTCGCTCCTCCTTCTAAGCTTAGCAGCGATGAACGTTTCAACCTTTCGACTACTGGTCGAGCCGCTTCGGTTAGTGGTGCCACCTTGCCCTTCAATCGTCCCTCGCCGATGCAGAGGACAGCAAGCCAAGGCGGCCCTAGTGGGGTCCCTATGTCCAGCCATCGGGTGAGGAGCAAACGTGGAGAGAAGCGGAACGATAGCAACAAGGTTGGGAACTCTCAGTCAGGTCACGGGTTCAGCCATGGGCAATCCAACATGGGCCAGGGTATTTCCTTTGAGCCTGTCGTGCCTCTGCAAGCTTCGGCCAACCGTTGGGATCGAAGAGTCGCAGCAACTGTTGATCCTGACTCGCCAGAGATTGTCGATCGCAAGGTTAAGGGACTGCTGAACAAGTTAACTATGGAGAAATTCGATTCCATCTCGGACCAGATCATCGCATGGGCTAACAGATCGGAGAAGGAGAAGGATGGGAGGACTCTCATCCAAGTCATCCGTCTCGTTTTCGAGAAGGCGACCGATGAAGCAACATGGTCAGAGATGTACGCTCGCCTCTGTCGGAAGATGATGGAGCAAATCAGTCCCTCGGTTCAGGATGATGGCATCAAGAATACCGAAGGAAAGCCTATTGCTGGTGGTCAACTGTTCCGGAAATATCTGCTGAACCGATGTCAGGAGGACTTTGAGCGAGGATGGGTGGCGAAGGAGACAACCGCTGCTGCAGCAGCAACGAAAGCCCTAGAAGACCAAGCTGCCAAGGCTGCTAATGAGAAAGCCAAGGATGGAGAAAACGAGGAAATCGTTCTCTATTCGGAGGAATATTATGCCGCACAGAAAGCCAAACGACAAGGTCTTGGTCTCATCAAGTTCATCGGCGAGCTGTTCAAGCTTCAAATGTTGACTGAGCGCATCATGCACGAATGTGTAAAGAAACTGCTCGGCAACGTCGAAAATCCAGAAGAAGAGGAAATTGAGAGTCTGTGTAAACTTCTTTCGACAGTCGGTGCTATTCTCGATACCCCCAAAGCCCGTGCCCATATGGATGTGTACTTCTCTCGTATGAGGGAGCTAACCAAGAGCCAGAATGTCAGTTCACGGATGCAGTTCATGTTGCAGGTATGCTTCTCTGCTCCAACCTATGGCGTGGACGTTTACTGTTCACGCGAAGGACCTTCTTGAACTTCGGGAACGAAAATGGGTGTCACGTAATGCCGTGGCAGCCCCGGCGACGATTGCCCAGATCCATGAAGCTGTGCGTTTTTTTCTTTCAATCTTGTCTGTCCTGACCTGTAACTAATTGTGTGCTTCAGGCTGCCAAGGAGAAGGCCGCCCAGGACAAAGAATCATATCAGCGTCAAATGAGTATGTCCCGGGGCGGGTCACGGCGTGGCGGCGATCGAGGCGACTTTGCGCAAGTGGGTCCTGACGGGTGGGCTGTTGCAGGCAATGGACCCCCCCGTCCCCCTCCGAAAGCCGGCGATCTCTCAAAGTTCGGCCAGATCAGCAAACCGTCATCAACTATGACATTCGGACCAGGAAGTGTTTTTGCAGGCAAGAAAGAGAGCAAACGAGAATCTCTCTCGAGAACAAGTTCCAACTCGAACATGTTTTCTATGCTCAGTCAGAATGCTGAAATTGCAGCCGATGCTTCTTCTCAGGGTAAGTTTCTACCCGATCGTGGTGACAAAAATATAAACTTTTGCTACCAGGAGTGCCAGAGCCCCTTGCGCAGAGGAAACGTCTTATTTTGCAACCTCGTACGAAACCCTCAGAGGAGGAGCAAGAAGCGGTCGCTCCTACAGCCGAATCGGAGAGCTCAGAGGACGATACTGTTATGGAGGCGCCCTCAGAGATGACCGAGGATGAAGCCAAGAGGAAGATTGCTGAAGACTCCAAGGAGTTCTTTAGCGTTCGGAATCTGGACGAAGCTGAGGTTTACTTCACGAACCTTCCTCCAGTTCATCACTTCAGGCTTGTCAACACGCTGGCAAATTCAGCTGTTGAATCAAAAGAATCGGACGCTCAGCTTGTCTCCGAATTCTTTGCTCGTGCAGCAACTAAGAAGCTGTGCACGCCAGCTGCGTTTGAAGATGGATTGTCACCGATATCGGAGGCCATTGACGACATTGCAATCGATGCACCGAAGGCATTCACCCTTTTTGCGATTATGGTGAAAGGTGCTGGGTTTGACGAAGAACGACAGACACGACTGGCGTCTAAATCGACGGCCAATGAGAGGCTTCTCGCTCTTCTTTCATAGACTTTTCAATAGCATATCTCTTGCATTGAATGCATTACCTTTTTGTTTTCACTTCGTCATTTCATTCATGTCGTATACATTCTTCCTGACATCTTCTTCTCTAGGCTTCCACATGCATTGTCTAATTATTTTGCCATAAGCACTTGGCCGCTATACATATCCACGTCGTAATCTCCTGCCATGCAGAACCAATAGATATTTGAAATGCTTAGATCGTGGGACTCGATTAATTATAACATTTGCCCATGATATCCCTGCAGGTCACTGCTGCCAGTGACTGCTGAAGTGTTGAAGGAAAGCCCTTGGAATTTTGTTAAAAGTTTTTCCCAAAGTCAAAATCAAGATTACTCATTTTGGCTTCATTCTCCTGCTGAGAAAACCTTAAGGTATGAAACACATACCATCTCATGTTGTGTGTTTCACAATTCTGCTACAAAATTAGGAATGATGTACTTTCATGACCACCAATAAAAATCTGTTTCTGCCAAAAGTTTTGCTTTTTATACTATAGGGATTTGGCACAAACATGATCCTCATAAGTTATTGTGAGGAGGCAGATGTTCAAGTTGCAAATAGTTGCAGAGCTGAGTGTTGCCAAACAATTGACATGTGAATTCGCAAACTTTGGAGATGTCACCTCTACATAACACTAAGAAAATCTGGTTCCACCAAAAGTGTTGTATTTACAATTTAAAGGTTTTGGCACAAACATAATTTTATCACTGGTCAGGAAAGTGTCGCATCTTTCATTCTGTGATACAAGGATGAAACACGTGACATCAGTGTTTCGCGACGTTCCAAGGATTTTCCGTCAGTTTTCATTGCCCTGGGGTAGCAGTGTCTCCGAGCTTACCCCGAACAAAGGAAAAACTGGAACGAGTCGGGGGACCCCCAACTCCATGGCAAGTCGCTCAGCCCATTTCACCTGGTAGCTCGTTCATGTAATTTATGTACATCAGTCGTCAATACATGTTCAATTTGAACAACATTTGACTTGTTCGGTTATGCCAAGACACTCTCAGGGATCATCGGTGATGTTTGGGCGTTAAAGCTCCAAGCCTAGGCTCTCATCGATCAACTTCGAACTCGCCTCATATTGGCCGACGAACTTGTGTCGAACCTTCCGTTTTACAACTCTATAATGTCTGACCCCTGGAGGTCTATCCGAAAGCACCTCAATTTCTTTAGAATCCACTTGATGTTTTTGTGAGCAGAGAGTCTTCTCTGACATACGCAAACCAAACAACGACTTGCAGCACGTTTACCCCCCTCATATCCTCTGGGATATTCTATGCCAGTAATGGCAGGTATCCTATTACATATATCGACGCTCTGTTCAACTGCGTCAGCGCAATGACTGTGTGCGGACTGGCAACCGTCAATCTCAGCTCCTTGACCAGGTGGCAACAAGTCATCTTATTCGTACAGATGTGTCTGGGCAGTCCGGTACGTTCGTCGTTTTCGTGACCTTGGGTGTAGTCTCACGGCTGGTAGGTACTTATCTCGTGGATAGTGGTCTTTCTTCGAAGGTTATATTACATAAAACCTCAAATTCTGAGTAATTGACGTTTGTTGCTCAGGCGTTACTTTGCCAAGAAGCTTGATTTTATCATCGGAACTGCTGCTTTGGGGAAAAATGCAGCAGGCGTTTTAGGAGATTCCCAAAAAAAGCGTTCCGTGTCATGGTCAAGCCGGATCGCCATGTTCCTACGGCCCGGGGGTGTCTCCCTCTCTACGAAAAGCGGTTTCGCTGTGGACACGAAAGAGAAAGGTGGTTCAATGCAAAATCCACGATCATACCTGATTAAAAGGATGGACGAGGCCCCTAGACGGATTAATCCGAGTGGGTTTGCAGTTCCAATGAATCAGGTATCTACCAGCCGACACGGCGGCCAAAATACGATTCACACTGGTCATTCGTCGTTCGCTATATCTTCGGATGGTGATCTCTTGCATCCAAAGCCCATCCGACGCGGTGCCAACCCCTCAAATCCGCGGTAAGATTGTCATGCGGATGTATCAACTCCATTGTGACAGTCCCGGCTCTTCCAAAACAGAACTCGCCGATTATCAGATCCAGGACTATCATCGCGACCAGATTTATCAGTATCATGTGTGTGCTCTTCCACGTGTCCCTTGAACTAGATTTTGATGACATTGACAGCTCCACTGAAGAAATATGGCACGATAGGGTATCCTCCACCTTCAACAGGATCAACCAAGATATTTCCTCTTTCACAAACAGTCGAGTTCGCACCTAGTGTTACGCGGCGCCGAGGGCGATTAGGAAGGACCATCAGTATCGTAGAAGAGCTTAGGCCCGTGGAACTTGTTGGGTCCTCTGATCGCAGTAAGTTCTGGTGATTTCTGGCAGGACAAATCTGATCACACATTGTCCACAGGATCTACGCATAGTCGCGGACCTTCTTTATCTCATCAGGCGTCGATCGTGACCCATGCTACTGGCTACACCTCTCGTACTCGCCGTACCTCACGAGGCTCAAAACATCGCGGTCTTGGAGGGTTCCCTATGCCCCACATCCTGTTCTCTAGGTTCCTTACTCGATATTTTCCGAAACTGATGCGGGGGCTGACAAGAACAGTCACAATTCCTGTAATAACTCCACTAACCCCACAAAGAGAGGATACTCCTGCTGGTACAAAGTCGGTTCCATACATATCTTTTGATGCTATCGTCGGGCGAAATTCTTCTTTTCATCTTCTGACTCGTACACAGGTAGAGGAGCTTGGGGGAGTTGAGTATCGTGCGTTGAATGCGCTCCTTTGGATTGTTGCCGCTGTAGGTTTACCTACCTACTGGTTTCATCTGCCATGCTAATTACATTCTAAGTATCACATTGGCACTCAACTGGTAGCTTTCACCGTGATAGCACCGTATATGTCCTCAGCGAGGTGGAGTGAGATCTTCAAATCGCCCCCTCAACTCAGACCTTTTTCAGCTGCATGGTATGCTTTGCGACGTGTCCTTCCATTCATGACTCATGGTTAACAGGTTTTCGCTATTTCAATGTGTTTCTGCGTACACCAACACTGGGATGTCCCTCGCAGACCAATCCATGGTACCCTTTCGAACAGCGTATCCTATGCTGTTCTTCTTGGTGTTCCTGATCTTGGCTGGGAATACGGCTTTTGTAGGTTTCAGACTTGCATAGATATCCTCTACTAATGCAAAACTTGATGTTAGCCAGTGTTGTAAGTGCAGAGTAACCTTTGTGGTGTTATAATTTTTTGAACATCCCGCTCCAACAGCTTGCGTTTAACGATGTGAGTTGGACTTCACCACACTTGTATAAACATCCATTTATCCAAAACAGATGGATTCTATCTAAATCTGTTCCGAATCAGTCGCGGGCCTACGAAACGCTGCACTTCCTCTTGGATCACCCTCGAAGGTGTTTCATATATCTCTTTCCCTCGCACCAGACTTGGTTTCTGCTCACAGTCGTGTTCTCGCTGACGTTTGTTCTGTTCTTTATTGATGAACCACTCTGACAAAGTCTTAGCGTCATAGATTGGCTTTTTTTCCTGGTGCTGGACATCGGAAACCCCACAGTTGAAGTGATCCCCCTTGCTACGAGATTTGCTGTGGGCCTTCTCCAGGCCACTGCTGTGCGTTCTGCTGGCTTTGTAGCAGTTAGTCTAGCTAGCATTGCGGCCGGGGTTAAGTTTGTCACGTTGACATGGTCAACGGTTCATTGCTGATTCGATGTCGTCCCCAGAGTTCTTTTTGTTATCATGATGTATATCAGTGTCTGTGCGTTGTGCCATTCGCTGTATGTGATATTAATTCATTTGTCCTGGAGCAGACCCCATTGCATTGAGGTCAGCAAGGCTTAGTGCTTTTTTTTCTGGTCTTCTACATGAGTTCCCAGTGTTCGATCGTCAAATGTATATGAAGAACAATCTCTGGGCATATTTCAAAATGACGAAGAGGATGAAGATGACTTTGAAGCGACGGGTCCTAGAATGACGATATGGAGTCGTTACCTCGCAATGCACGCTCGAAAACAACTAGCATTTGGTACGGGTTCTTCCGTCTTTATGACTATTGTTTGAAACCTGTATAGATATGTGGTGGATCGGCGGGGCTTTGTTCTTGCTCTGTATAATCGAGGTGAGTAATGTTTCCCTGCATCATGATCTGCCTTATTCCAAATGCCAGCGACACAACCTGGATGATCCGACGAGTGATTCCTGGTTCAACATATTTTCTATGGGTAGGGCTGCCACTGTTTCATAAATCCAACATCCCTCAATGTTAAATCTAGTATTTGAGCTTGTCTCCGCCTATGGTACTGTTGGTCTGAGTCTTGGTGTTCCATATGTGTGTTGCTATCTGTGCTGGATATATTCAAGTTCGATCTCACTCCGAACCGCGTAGGATGGGTACTCGTTCGCTGGTGCACTGCGACCATTGTCCAAGCTCATCCTATGCTTCGTCATGCTCCGAGGTCGTCATAGGGGTCTACCCGTTGCTATCGATCGCGCTGTCATGCTTCCATTTGAATTCCAGCAATCTCCCGAAGAAGACGACCCGATCTTTGGTAGCCAGGATCGAGGTAGCGGTACAACCCAGGCGAGGCATACCACGAGCCAACGTGAGGCACGCCCAGGCGAGGACAGCGGATAACATGTTTTTCCCATTTTAGACATTACCTTACTATATTATACCCACAATGTGAAATCGTGTTTGACATGATATTTTAGCAACTCGTATTAGGCGTGGTGCATTATATGCGATCAAGCCAGGCGTCATGTGTTCAACACGAGGCTTGCTCCCTCACGACTTGCGCGTGCCATGACTGAATCAGTACAAATATCAACGTCTCAATGAGTTCCGTCCGTCAACGCACACACCCAGCTGCAGCTATCGTACGGTATTCCACCGCCACGGAGACTTGATTGCCAACATGACAAGTAATTACCAACCAGTCATCTCCGAACATACGGTATGCCCGATGGTTATTGCATAGCGATTAGAATTGATGTTGCCTAGAACTTGCCAGATATTTGTGATCTTCTGCACAAATTGAACATCGGGCTTTCGCAAGATGAGGTGAGATTTTTATCACCTTCGAAGGTGGCCGAGTTGACCCTGCCTGGAGCAAGAATCCAGGAGACAACCTGCAGGCTGTGTTCGTTCCCGTCGACCTCTACGACACTCCCATGCCAGAAAATTCGTCCCAAGTTTGTGATGTTCATCCACTGTACCTTGCAGACCGATAACCGTTTCCCCAAAGTTGGACGTCGCATCGGACCACTCAAGATCAAGCTCACCCTCCAGCAACGACGATCTATGGGGATGCGCATATATCCAAGCTGTCCGACAACAGTTAGACAACTTTACAACAACCGGCGGGGAGTATCTCGAGATGATCTTCACACATCGGGAAATACTATCCGCATATCCAGAGGCACACCGCTATTGCGCACGAGGTCTCAGTGATATCGCCCACATCATGGAGAGAAGGGCTTGGAGAGCAGATCGAGATGCCGATCCAGAGGCGATCGCAGCCTTTCGACACGAAGCGTGGGCCATTGCGGCTTCCATGTAAGGTGGCTCGTGCCAATAGATGCCAGTGGCAGTGGACAGTTGATTATAATAGGTTAGTCACCACTAGTTGACCTGAAGTGATTCAGAGAAAGCAGTACATATGTCATCTCATACTTACGAAGGCCCTATATCATCTCATATTTCTTACATTATCCACCAATATACATGCTAGGTTGAGGATGTTCCCGATGATCGTCCTTTTCCACCAGTCCGACAGCTATGGCATTCTACACTCTGGAGTCACGGGAGATCATATTTGCTCGGTGGCATCAAAGCAATCATCCATCATCATCCATTAGAAGGTTTAGGGCACGTACAACCTGACCAATGGCTTCCTTGACAGCATCCCTTTCATCCTGATTTATTCGCTGCATGAACCGGCCCTCGAACTTGTCAGGATGGAAGCGTAAGAGTGTTTCCTTCAAAATTTCCTTCCGCTGCCTTTTCTCTGGAGAGGCGCCGAAAAGAAAGTCCGAAATCCCTTTTGCAGTCAGATCTTCAAGTGTGACAGGGCATAGACCTGCTGAACTGCCATATTCGCTGGGATAGGTGGCAAGAATGGGCCAAGGGATACTGCTAAATTTTAGCTCTGACTCTCGGTCGTTCAAGCCAAAGTCACCATCCTTCCTGGAAAGCTCCTTCCATCGATGGTCGTACTCCATTCGAGCAACTTCCTTTCTGCGAATTTCCCGGTCTAATCTCTTTCTTTTTCGGTGCTCCTCCGAAGCTCGCCCTAGCCTCTTTGTCTCAGCACGACGCGCTTTCTCTTCAGCTCGACGGTTAGCTTCCAGAGTTTGTTTCCTTTCATATTCTGCGTGCTCCTTTGCATGTGTCCTTCTATAGCCGTTGACAGGTTAATGTACAGTGTTTTGAATTATATAGACCAGACGGACACACCTGTACATTCCCAACCTGACCCATTCTACGTATTCCTCGTCATCCATGTCTTGCGGATCTAAATGAAGTATGTCCTCTGTACCGTGCCCATCAGGCTTCGGCCCGTTGTACCTCCATCTTCCAGGAACGTGTGCGAAGCTACTCAGTCGTGCTTCCAGGGAATCAAGATACTCGTCATCCTGAAGGGCGTCAACCATTTTCTCTCGAAATCGCTCTTCTTCATCGTGGTCGACACGATAAGAGTTGGCCGGAGAGCGCGGGTGGGTCTCCTGGAACGATGGTGTTGTAGAGGCTTCTGGTTCTTCATCGCTGGAAGCCCATTGCCGTGGTGTCTCCCTTAGGCCTGCTGTACCGAAGGAGCGACGACGTTTCCGACTCGTCGTAGATGCGGCAGCGGTATCACCTTGCGCGGAATGACGACGTTTCTGCTTCCGCAGTTGGCGAGCTGCTTCCTCTTGTGGAGTGCGCTTGAGGTGTAGCTTTGGCATGGGGGTAACTATCACGAAAGTGTTGCGTGTGTACTCGGAACGACAAACAATAATTTCGAATCTTCTACAAACACTGCATCGTGGACTTCGCGCTAATTACATACCGGAAGAATGTCGCATAGGTGTCGCACATTGGCCACAACATTGGAGATAAACTACGTATATTGGAACGGTTTCCAACAACCAACTGGGTGTTTAGAATGTGTAATAGTTTTCGTCTTGGGCATCGGTACTGACGTACAGTCGCGGACAAACAAACACGACAATTTTGTTATCTCATGAATGTGAAAAATTGAGAGAAAACTGATTTCAGATTCAGATTCAGGCAGTCAAAATACGTCTAAAAACATACCTCCGAAGTTTTTCCCACGAGTATTTTGGGCGGCCAAATTTTTGGACATAGTTTTTCAAGGATTTGAGGGATTTTGGCTGGGTTTGGGCAACCAGATCACCTTCTTTAGTCAGGCCATCACATATATCCATTGAAACAAGTCGTTGGTATGATGTTATCGCGTCAAACAGGTGTTAGAGTCGCGTCGAAAATCAAATATATTGCATTTGACTTCATTACCTAAGCTCAGCTAAACTTAAAGTGCTCAAGGGGTATGGTGTCAATATCTCATGAATGCAAAATTCCTTGGCCACAGTGACTTCAGTTTTGAATCCAGGATATTAAAAGTGCATTGATAAACATACTTAGAGCTTTTTTCCACGAGAAACCTTAGCACTATGATAGTGCTGGTTGTATTGACCACAGTCAGTTAATACAAGGCAAGATAAGCTGCTATCACCTCAGTAAGTCAATTGAATGTGTCCAAAAAAAATCCAAAAGTCCCTAAAAGCTCAAAATAGGGCTGCAGGAGTACCAAAGGAGGGTGAAGAAAACAGGTAGGTGAGCTGACAAATCAAATTACTATTTTAGGTAAAGAATAATCATTTTTTTCTGTCCCAGGAACACAATATTTTGGTTCGCTCTTGTTGAATTCAGCTTCAGCTCTTTGAAGGGTGTCGATTGCGCTATTTCCCGAGATTTTTGGACAAGATTTTGTGTCCAGCCAAAATTTTGAGGGTAAAATTTTCATTTCGATAGCTATGAAAAATTGGCTCATGCAAATCAACTCCATAGGACCTAAATACATCGTTCATGCATTAAAACGGACAATCTGACATGTGAGCCAGTGTCCATAATCCGACCAAATTTTTTGTTGTGTTTGTTTGTCCACGACTGTAACTCCTGGCAATCATCATTTCTGACCGTGTCGGAATCTGATCAACGTCCGAGCCCCGGATCGTTGTGGTTGTGTGCAAACTGGAGGAAATAAGTGAGCCAAAGAGACCCCTATGCCAAAACACAAGCCAAGGACAATTCAACCGTGATTTCCAGACAGGGGATGCGGTAATGAGCGTGGAGCAAAGTCGGGAGGCACAGCGGTGTGGCAGTGCACGTGAGCGCAACTTTGGCTGAGGTCACCCAATCTATAAAACATAATCTACTTATGCCTGGGCTTGTTTAGTTTGTGCGTATCATGCATATATCTCATGACTCATTTTTGGTTTTGTAATGTTTATAGGTGAGACATTGCTACATTCGTGAGCTCGCACCCTACTCTGGACATCTTGCATGAATTAGCAAAAGGGGAATGCACTGCAGGAGCATCTCTCAATCTCAAAGTTGCCCTCATCTGGGTTGTGGAGGAAGATGATGAGGATAGTAACAACCAAACAGTGGTCATGCTGTTCTACCCCTCAAAGATGGCCAATTGGTGGCTCATCATCGGAGATGCTGCAAGTTGCCAATTGCTCATGATCAAGTGTGTTATGGTCAATAAAAACCTCTCAGTGAAGCTTGAGTTCACCCTATCCAAGGGCAAGTACTTGCTCAAGCTATATACCATCTGCGATTCATACATTGGGGCAGATCATGATATCACGCTTGATGCCTGCTTCGATGTGATGTCATCAAATGGGTGGCTGAATGCCTTGGGCACCAGGACCATCTCAGATGCATGTCCTGATTCTGAGGTAGGCTTTCTTGTTATGAAAACCTGACAGCCACTTATAGCTTCCCATTACAGTAATTGAAAATCCTGGAATCAAGTCTGTTTGTGATGTCATGGAAATGGAGGATGACCAGCGGAATGAGCAAACAGATGACTCCCATGCAAATGTGAGCATGTTTCCCCTGCTGTCAGACTCTTTTGGTTTGGTAATGTTACACTTTTTACAGGCCAGCCGTTGCAACATTCATGAACTTGTTTCCTACTTTGGATGCCTCACTGTCACACCTGAAATTGGTTTGAGGTTAAAGGTGACAGGGATTTGGTTGCACAGTGGGTGCAGCTAGTACAAATGCCTCAGCCAAGCAGCATGGCTTATCCCTTATGTTTTGGGGACTCTTATACATGAGTCGGACATTGAAGGAGCTACCCCACACTTGGAGCAGCTCTCACCTGTCTAAAAGACATTTGCACCAACACCAGGAGGATATACTTCTCATACAAGCCAAGCAGTGACTTACAACTGTCTAGCCAACTCAAACCATAAGACAGATTTGTATGTACAAATATATTCAAGTTTGGCTCATTATTGGACCAGGGCTCATAACCCTTCAATCAAATTCCAAGTGACTCATAGTTCATGACTCATAGTTCATTGAGTCAGGATTACATTGTTCCTACATGTTCCATAGTATTCTCTCAAACCCCAAGTGACTCATAGTTCAGTGAGTCAGGATTACATTGTTCCTATATGTTCCACAGTATTCCCTCAAATTCCAAGTGACTCATTCATTCCAAGTGACTCATAGTCCAGTGAGTCAAGATCCACATTGTTCTTAGATGTTCCACACTGCGTGTTTGAAAAGCCAAAGCCAGGCCATCAGGCCACAGCTTTTCAGTGACTGATATTTACTGAAAGAAGACTGATTTGTGTGCACATCGATGCATGACAATTTTTTCATCAAACCTTCAACTTCGAATCAACCGTTCACGATGTTGTGACATCATATTATCATAAACAATGATGACACATCACCTCCGCTACCACCACCATCACCCCTCTCTGCACTGTGTATGTCGATGACAATGACAACCACAACAGTAGACATGATACCTACCAGAGACCATGAGAAACCAAAGAGAGGGGTGCCTAGGCTCTTCTTGTTTTTCGGTCCATTCTTGTTTTCTTTTGCTAACATGCACAGTACAGTACAGGCCACTAAGATTAGGATGACAAAAGCCACCAACGGAGAAAACGAGAGCCACAAACAACAGTGACAAGAGGCATGTGCCCCCTCCCCATTTGTTTCTTTTTTGTATGTTTTTTTGTTTTGTTTGTTTGTTTTTTGCTTCTTTTACTCACACTGTTTTACAGCAGGTTACTACAATTTCGACGACTGAAACTGGGTCATTACCAGGGCAATGACAAGAACAAATGTGTATGCCTGATCACCGATGTGATCCTATCCTCTTGGTGACAATGGATTCTATATAACACTCCGCTGCCCCCATGTCTTGACCACGGACGTCAATCCAAATCCCACAGGAGAACAACACGAGGGGGCTGGACATCTGGTATGGGGGTAAGCTTGCTCATATGTTTCTTTCAACAAACTACCTATTTACATGCATTTTTCAGATCTAGACATTTGACAACAGCCTTCCATCATCACAGCTGTGAGTGCCTACTTTCGCTGGATGGCAGTGACAATCTAGAGGAAATGGGCAACAGGTGACAATGGAGAGACAATGATGACAATGGCAAATTGCATGTAAACATGCAATTCACCAACAATGCCAATAACCTCTCCACTATCCACCACCAGTGACTGCAATCGCCCAGCCACAAGCAACTACCTGTGGATTATGAGTACTAGCTGATGATGGAGAGTGACGTGAGGACGAGGAACATATAACTGAGAACGACTCGGATAACTGACAGACAGTACTCGTCTCGAGCTCCTGGCATCGAGGGTTTCATAGACTACTACTACTATGTTTGTAGTATATGTAGGCCTCAAATTGTTCACCGTTCGTGCGCTATACACGAAAATTGATCTTTGCATACAAAAGCCGTGGCCTGTGTTGAAGAGCACGTAAGACACTGGAAGTCCTAGTTCGGGTCGTCGAAACTCCGGGGCGAGGGTATGCGAGAGGCAGAAAACGAGAAGAATGTACTTTACGAGATAACGCGAGATCGTCGTGTCCGTGAAAGGTTGGATCAAGGAAACGCGAGGTGTTGTTGACCTCGTATGTGTTGGGGAAGGTCGGGTTTACAAGGTGACAACTGGGCGCGTCGAAAAGTACCGTTTTCGTTTATAGGGCAAAGAAAAGGTTGTTTGCGTTCACAGAAAAGGATTGTCGTAGGGTCTGAAAACCAGTAATTCAGCTTAAGGGGATGGGAACTCGTGTACTACACCTTGTCGTGTAGAAAACTTAGACCACTCTTGTAGTGGACGTACGTGAGGCGTTCGAGAGGAAAAAGTGGAAACTGGGGAGAATCCTTCTTTCGTTCGGTGGCAGGACACCTAAATACAAAAGAACGAGAATCACCGGCCACATGCGTACTCTCACATTGGCCGGTCCGGTCGACAGCAATTTAAACTAGTAAAGATGAGAAGGAATTCAAAAGCATGTGATAACGAGAAGTTTGAGGAGAACGTGCAAAAACGTCGACATGCAAACGCTAGTCGGAAGACCGAATGCTGGACAATGTCTCGGGGAGTCCAACACGAGCCTGTGGGTACTATTGACGTCCGTCGCTCGCCCCCCTTCAAGCGCGGTACCCTCCAGACTGTGGCACTCGACCCTACTTTCCAACATCCCGAATCCCGAGGAAGCACCCGCATGGTAGAGAAAGGCACGGAAAATGAAAAGATAAGCATGTGAAACGTCAAGATATGATCGTCGTAATAATCGTCTGTAGTCCGAGTCCCCAAACCTAGCCCATCTGATCGATCTTCCTCGGCAGGTCGGTCCGTGCTTGTCTAGAGAGGGCTTCACGAGTAATAAGTTGGTGAACGGGAAATCTGTCGAGAACCCTAAACTGATCAGCCCCATGAATGCTAACCAGACGACAGTTGAAAGAGAAAGTAAACGATAAACAAAGCAATCAACAAACACAAAATGCGGACGCGTGATAGCTTTAGGGTAGGTCACCTGTCACGAGTACGCATCAATATTAAACTTCGCGAGAATTATACTTGACTGTCAAGTCTACGAGCAAGGCTCGAGACTCTACAACAATACACGGAGCTTTTGAATGATGCCCTCATCATTTCTGAAGGTAACGAGAAAAGTAAGCAAACCAATAAAACAAAGTTAAACCGTTGATGAAAAACAAAATTTCAAGAATTTCAAGAAAAGCGAACGATGAAAAGTGAATGCTGGGCGCCTCACGGAACATTTGAATGATGCCCCCGTCATTCCCTCACTGTCACGGATGAATGAACAAGGAAAACAATGGTACTCAGCGCAAAGGGTAAAACTCGGCGGCCCACTTGTCCAGCATGTCGATGTTGTGGTATCCATCCTCAATGAACACCATCCCGTCCGAATTGCCTTTGTACCTTCCTGGTTGAAATATGCCGTTCGGATTTGCACATGGTCGGTAAACGATGCGTAGAATTTGAGGACATGCCCGTAAACGTAAGATCTGTCCTTCGACGAGGGGCCGCCACACCAATTCTCGAGGCGTTGGGGCTACTGTTGCTACAACATGACTCTGGAGATAGGAGTTGCCATCATTGTCGATAACTCTGGCTATACATGTGGACCGATAGCGCCAGTCAAGATGTGGGTGTAATGACTCGAGTATATTCCGCATGACCGAACGGACTGTTTGATGATCATCCCTGTAGTAAAATATTTTAAGTCGATCAGCAAAATAAATTTCCCTCTTAACCGTCCCGTCCAACTCCCGTAATGTATACGTCTTGTCCCTGACTTTCGCGTGGACAATAAACGGTCCACTCCACTTCAATGCACCTTTGTTGCCAACCTGAGTGTCCAGCCACGTCTCATGTGCGAGAACCCAAGTTCCCAGTTCGAATTCACCTGTTGAAAGTTGGTCTGCGTGTCGTTCGTTGAAGTCATCCACAGCTTTTTGACGAAGAGCCTTCTGTTGAGTTAAGGCGGTGACAAGGCTACGATCGCGCCGTACGATTTGCTGTGCACGCAAAGCTATGAGGTCTGCGGTAGATCGTACAATGTGCCAGTCCAGAGTATCCCAAGTGCGGTCGGAAATGTCAAAAGCTAAGAGAGGTGAGCGACCATAGAGCAGATAGTAAGGCGCAAACCCAGTCATACGTGAGGCTGTACAACGCATAGCCAACAGACACCCATGAAGATAAAGAGGCCACTTTGAAATGTCAGTCCCACATACGCGAAAGAGGGAATTATACAGAGTCGGGTGAGCGCGTTCGGCCACCCCGTTATTGCGAGGCGAATAGGGCGAGGTCATGATGACCACAACTCCATACTGTTTGAAAAGGATCTCAGCAGCGCCTTTAAATTCAGACCCACCGTCAACGAGGAAACACGGGATACAACCGAAGCGACAGATGATTTCTTCGTAAATGAATTTCGCCCAAGACTTCGAGTCATTGTTGCGGGATGCGCGTGCTTCAGGCCATCCGATGGCTGGTTCCGTTGCTTGTAATAGGTAACGCATGCCGTTATGACCATTTGGCATATGGACTGTATCGAGATCGAATCGCCGTAGGATAGTAGAGTTCCATGTTGATTGGAATGGAATTTTTGGTCGTCGAGCAGATCGCAGTTGACAGATGATACACGAGATGACGAAAAACGCCACGTCATCATACAAATTCGGCCAATAGAAACGGTCCCATAGGTGTTTGTAAGTTGCGTCCCGACCGCGGTGACCAGCTTCGTTATGGGCCTCCGCAATAAGTGATTGCCTGCGCGCAAAGTCAGTGACTACGAGTCTCGGGACCTTACCTTTTCCCCCAATTTTCCAGAGGCGATTGTCGTGATGTATAAACTGTTGAGCTCGCTTTAGGAACTTCTTGGAATCTGTATGATCAGCGCAGCGAGCAGGAAGAACGTTATCACGCAAGTAAAGTAGTAATTCCCCCCACAATACGGGGGATTCGTCGTCCTTCGTGCCGAATTTGTGACCTATACATGTAACGGCGGTCCAAGTCGACTCTACTAAGTGGTAATTCAGGCGGTCGTCGACTGCCGCCCCATCGTGATCTGTGTTGGGTTCAAATTGAGGCTCTGTCATGTAAGCACGGCGATATTCAGTGACGAGAGTTGAGAAAACCTCTCCGGCCCATTCGCATTCAACTTCTCGCTCTACCCCCACACTCCTGATCGTGAATTCGTACCCAGTATAAGAGCAGTCATCCACCGTGGACAGAAGAGCCCTAGCCATCAGCGGTTGCTTGTACCCATATCCTAGTCGATCTGGGGTGACGGTTGCTGCATGCCGTTCCTCTATCATACTGATGCCGGTAACGTAACTGTCATTAGGAACTGTCGCGAAATACGAATGTTCGAGAATGGAGGTTGGTGTCTCGAATGTAATCCCCTTCCCAGGAGTGGTATGTCGTTGCATATCTAGAAAAGACGTGAAAAATTCTGTGTTAACTATAAAAGGTACGCAATGGAAATCTTCGATGGGTGGCTGAAACGGAAGACCACTAGTTAAGGCTGTAACGGATGAGCAAGGTAGGGCCTGAGTTGCTCCAATAAACGAGTCCAGATAGGCTTCTGCGTCCTCGTCGTCAGAGTCAAGGGACGATGGCTTGCGTCTGGAAAGGCCGTCCGGTACTTTATGCTTTTCTGAAGGTATATGAACGAGATCGAAGTCGAAGAGTTGTATATAGAGCAGCCAACGTGTCATTGGGGCATTAGGGAGTTCGGGAGCGTGGAGCATTTCGAGAAGGAACTTGGCGTCGACCTCGATCCTAAAATAAATACCCCAGATTCGGTGTCGAAGTTCCTTCATCGCTCGGAAGACCCCATAAAGTTCTGCTTTTGGCTGCGAATACCTAGACTCGGTTTCATTATAAGTGCACGACCCGAAGAGTACCGGATGCTTTTCTCCGTTCTGTATTTGATACACCACCCAACCGGAGCCGTATTTTGATGAATCGATGGCCACAAGGACTAGTCCTTCTTCGTCCGTGGGTTTGTGGTGTCTGGTAGCTAATTTAGCCTTTTCATAGTCAAGACGCACCAGAACGGGAGACGTTGTAATCAGGTCTTTTATCTTTTGTTGAGCCTCGCGAGCCTCGGCGTTAAAGAAAAATTCTTCCCCCACGGCTCGTGTCAGTAGTGTCAACGGTCTAGCAATTAGAGAAAAGCCTTTTATCCATTTTCGTCCCACCCCTGCAGTACCCAGAAATGAACGAACATCTGTAACAGATTCGAGATCGGGCCAATTGAGAATCTTCGTGACAATCCCATGTGATAAATGCCAGCCGTCCTTCGAGACTTCAGTTCCGACGATGTGAAGCCGCGGTACTGCGAGGATAAGCTTGTTCCCAGATGCGGTGATTCCAGCGTATATCATGCGTACTAGGATACGATCAACTGTAGTAGCAAACTCGTAGATGAACCTTCTGATCCCAGCAGTTAATTCTTCATTGTTGTAGTTGCTAAAGGGTCCCTTTGCCCCGACGTCATCAATAAAAACATCTGTATGGTCCGGGATTTCTTTCGAGAGACAGTGTCGGGTACATTTGCAAAACTCTGGGACCGAATTCGTAGCTCCTTGAGGCAAGCATGTTAGTCTAAGTGCACCAATAATGGTACTTAATGTAGTCATGGGACGGGACTTGACCGCAAGGACACGGCCATCGTAACCTGCAAATAAATCAAATAAGCCATATATCTGACGTCCAACAAACCCTTCAGCAAAGTCGTCGATCCGCGGTGGTAATGCAGAGTCTCGGATCGTTACTTTATTGAGTTCTTGAACATCTGCCACAAGACGAAGCTTGCTTTCCTTCTTCGACACTGGAAAGAGGGGCGATCGGTAGGACGCCGTCGAATCTTCGTACTTGCCGGCCGCTTTTTGTTCTACTAGTATTCTTCGTACTTCTCCTTCGATAGCTTTCGGAATACGGATGGGCGGTTTGAACCAAGGTATATGCTCTATAACGGGAATTTCGTAGTCAGGGTAGTATTCTCGGGAGAACGTACCGCGTTCGTGGTCTTCAAAAGCCAAGGCTTTGTCTCTGGAACGTAGAACGAAAATTAACAAATCGATTTCTCGGGATGAAAGAAAATCTTTCGGAACAGTAGCAAGAATTTTATCGAGTCGACTCTGTGTAAGTCGTTCTGTAGGTTCAAAATCAGTGTACACCGGAGGGTCAAGAGGTAAAGGAGGCAGTTCAGGAATTTCTATAGGTTTGAATTCCTGACCGGCCGGATCAGGCATATATGTCGGTACAGGCCTGACTTTTCGGTCGACTGGCTTGTACCTGCGTTTCGTAGCAAGGTTGACAAGATATGGAGGAGGAGCCAATGCACGAGCTGTCCAAGGGGTCGCAATGGGAGTTGACTGTGAAGGTGCAGCGTGTATCATTGTTCGGAGAATCGAGTCATAGCTTTCTGGTGGCAATATTAGTTTCGAACGTTCAAGATATTCATCATCGTCGTAGGTCGCAATCCCAGCAAGGCAAGAAATTGTACGCCCAAGAATTGGTACGGGTGCACCCTCTAATAACTGAGGCTTGGGCTGTGCCCCCGTCTCTAGTTTCCCGAGTCGTCGTCGGAAACTTCTTCAATAGTCGCGCGGTGTGAGTGAGTCTGTAAGACTAGACGATCAGCGTTACGAGGCGAGTCAGTGGGGCATAGCTGAATCGATAGGGTTGGGGGGGAGGTACTGGAACCGAAGGTGGAGGCTGAGATGGAGTCCGCGGGATCGCCTTTGGTAATTTCGTGACCTGAGGTTGCGTCGCTACGGGTACTGGAGGTGGGACTGCTGCCGGTGTAGCTGGAGCTTTCTTAGTGGGAGGAGGAATCGTTGGTGCAGTCTTTGGTTTCTTTTCAGGCTTCTTCGCCGGATACGGTTCGTAGTTAGGCCCTTTCTGCGATCGCGTAACCGGGTAGCTGTACGTTGGAACCGACGAGATGGCGTAGCAGTCGCTGGTCAGGACATCATAACCGTCGCATTGGATCCCTGCGGCCTGAGTGAAGTGAGGTGGTATCTCCCGTTCTTTACCTTTATTCGAAGGGCCCGCCCTGTTGAGTCGATCCCGTTCCTCACGGAGGACTCTCGCTACGCCTCCAAAGCCTTGAGTGTTCCTAGGCAGATCTGAGCCGTCTGGTCGTACTAACCTCCCCTGTGGACTGTAGACAGCTAGACCTTCGCTGATAAGGTTTCTAACGTCCGGGCAGTTGGCAGGTCCTAAACGATGAGGGTAAGCACCGTCACAGATAAAACACCTTCGTTCGGCTGTAGCCGCTGTGGGATTATTACGGGAGGTTGCCAGTTCTTGAAGTAACCGTTGCTTCTCCAGGGCTAACTCCCGAATCTGTCGATTCAGGTTATCATAGTTAGGTATAGGAATAGGTTCTACGGCCGGAGCAGCAGGCACTGTCTTTGAATCAAACCTAACAGTCTTCTTTTTCGCTTGGGTTTTGGATCTAGCGCGCGGAATGGTATCGATGTCGGATTCGCTTGACTCCTCGCTATCTGATAATTCGTGTAAGTCAACGTCTCTTACCACCGCATCTATATCCGTCTCGTCGAATTCCCGTCGTAATACGCCCAGTGTAACGTCGACATCCGGGGGATTCGTAATCTTCTGACTTGCTAACGGTAACCCTTTGCGTACTTTCTTCCGGATGGAGTCGGGGATCCCCTGGAAAAATAATAAGTTCACGTCCCGCTGTAGGATTTCGTTCTGGTCAAGTAAAGGATCAGAGTAAGATATAAAGACTCTATAGTACTTATCAATATCTTGTAAACGATTGAAGATTCCTTCGGCCGCGTGTTTCTTGACCCATGCACGGAACCTGTCACTAGTACGAAGTGGGTCTTGATCAGCTGACTGATACAACTTGATTAAAAAGGCTCGCGCTGCAGCCCAGTCGTTCCCCGACCACACGGTATGGCGCTTGATCAGCGCTCGTATCTTGTCAGAACAGTACCGAGGGACATAAGGCGGGAGGGATGAATATGTGAGCCTAGCGTTATCCGCGTGGCTTTCGAGAGCATCAAGGAAGTCTTCAACACGTGTGCCCTTGAAGTACGGAGCGCTATCGGTATTCGGTGTGGGCATGGGAACTGCTAAGGTCTGGATAGAAGAGAAGACGGAGCCTGAGGATGAGACATGTGAGGAATTGGACAGTGAAGGGGTCATATTTGATGCGGCAGGTGTCGGATTGGGATTCACTGAAGGATGGTGGTGAGTTGACCCACTCGCGATGGTGGTGATCTGTGGCGAACCACCTGTCGTAGTTGTATCGGGTACGAAGTCTGCGTTACTACGTGGGTTTGGAACAGGGGTAGAGTGAGACGGAGCCATCTTGGTTCGATGACGATGGAGAAGAATTTGGGCAAGTTGTAACCTTCTGGAAAGGAACTCGTCAATGATAGGGATATGGGAGAATGTTCAACGCGCTCGTTACGCGTCGAGTTCTGGTAGTGGAGTTCGAACGGAAAACCAAGTACTAAACGTAATCCTCCTTGGGAATTGTTGAAGAGCACGTAAGACACTGGAAGTCCTAGTTCGGGTCGTCGAAACTCCGGGGCGAGGG